>CM061532.1:17473967-17754117 GCA_030545055.2 Neoaliturus tenellus | reverse complement strand
CGGATAGAATGCGAGCACGCGCATTTGCGGCATGCATCAAGTGTCCTTAACCGGCCTCTTTAAACCTCAATATTTCTGGAAACCATGTGAATGCTCGCATTTTACTTGAGTGTGCGTGGCAGGCAACCTTTATTCCTACGCCGCCGCGCGTGTCCTGCCACCGGTATTCCTACGCCGCAAACTTGATTTTTTGTTTGCGCGGTGTTCGGTGTAGCAGCAGTCCACATTGTCGAGGCGATATCCTTACGTCGCCATCTTGATTTTTTTTATAAGCGCACGTGTTCAGTGTATGTGTTCAAGGAGACAATCTAAGGTGGTCAAAATAATTTGATAATGTTTCGTTGGGTTTTCTACGCACGACTCGCTTCTATGTAAAAGAGTGTGCTGCATGTGAAGTGATGCTGCGGTTGAACTTTCAACCAATGTTTACTCCTTTGAAGTGATGCACAAGGGACATGCGACTTCATTTAATGTGTTAAACGCTTATGAGTCACAAAATAGATGACTAATGATTCGACATAAGCAAAAGTGTCTTTAAGTGGTTATCTTGTGTAATGAGCTCTCATACCTCTTTCTCTATATTGAACTAAATGTGATGTGTGACTTCGTACAATTTAAAACACTGCCTTGTCCCCGAATTGCCGCAGATGGTTCTAAAATTTTGTCACTCTCGCGTTGTTAACTCATTTCCAATGAGCCTCTACACTCTAGGCATACGCTGAGATTCAAATTGAGTATGGCCGTTGATGGTCACCTATCGTGCCGATGCATAGTGAGCTTGGCAGGCAGCCGGTATTCCTACGCCACCAACTTGATTTTTGTTTGCGCGGTGTTCGGTGTAGCCGCAGTCAATAGTGTCGAGACGTTATCCTTACGCCTCGAGTTCTCATACCTCTTTCTCTATATTGAACTAAATGTGTTGGGGTGACTTCGTACAAATTAAAACACTACCTCGTCCCCCGAATGGCCGCAGTTGGTTCTAAAATTTTGTCACTCTCGCGTTGACTCATTTTCAATGAACCTCTACACTCTAGGCATACGCTGAGATTCAAATTGAGTATAGCCGTTGATGGTCACCTGTCGTGCCGCTGCATACTATGTACGATCCCGCGCCATTTTCACATCCCACAGCGTCTGTATTTGTTCGTTCACTCTCTCTCCAGACTTTGCGGCGATCGGACGTGTTCTCCAGTGCTCCAGTGCTCCAGCGGTCCAGTGCTACTGCCTTATTCGCTCAGTCTCTCTCCAGACTTCACGGTGACCGGACGTGTTCTCCAGTGCTCCAGGCTCCAGCGGTCCAGTGCTACTGCCTTTCTTCGCTCAGTCTCTCTCCAGACTTCAAGGTGAACGGACGTGTTTTCCAGTGCTCCAGTGCTCCGCTGCGCCCTGTGCCATAGTACTACTGTCTTGCTCCTGGGTACTCATCAATTCAAATGTAAGTAGTATTTGTAATATAGAATAGTTATCTATATTTAAATACGTATGATGTATGTGGATTTTATTTGTGTCAAATGTCTTCGTTCTTTCTATCATGTGCTAACTGAAAAGTTCATAACATTATTTTTCATGTTTTACTTTGCGATATGTAAAAATTATTATAGAAAATCAAACTTACTTATTCATACTCTCCTTGCTTTTAAATTTACCTTTGTTGCGTAGTTTAACAGAGAAGAATGTTAATGAACTATAATGCATAGCTTCCTAAGCATTGATAAACATTCCTGAATGCGAAGTAGAATATTTACTTTCAAACGATTTTAATAGTTTTGTCACTAGTGTGAAAATTGACTGCAATGAAACTCTTTTACACTTGTTTGTTGTGTGGGTTAATTATGAAGAATGCTTCTTGTAATATTAAAACTACTAGTACTACTACTAGTAAACTACTAGTAAAACTTATTTGAGTACATTCTTTGAGTTTTTTTTCATAAAATTCTCTGAAGACATTATACTACGTAGAGTTATTTGTTTGTAGATCATGAACAACACTGTGGAACGTCGCTTCTGTTGTGGGGAGTGCGGTGAGTCGTACAAGAAGAAGGATCACTTGAGTCGACATGTGCGATCCGTCCACGGGGGAGTCAATTTGACTGTCCAGATTGTGGTCAAACATACTCCAGGGATGATGCCCTTCGTCGTCACATCGACATCAGCCATCGCCCACATCCCCAACAAGCGACGAATCCCGCATTCAGACCAGGTTAGTAAAATTTTTAATAATACCTTGAACTTTAGCTATAGTCACTAACTCCGTAACACTGATCATTCACACAAATAAATGGATATTCATAGGCATTCGCTTCAAGAAAATATGTTCTTAAAGATGTGAAAGTTTTACGAATACTCTCAAAGCGAGCAAAACAACTCCATTGAACGGAATGTACGAGTATTCACTTACCCAATATTCATCATATCTCCTTATAAATCTGCTTTAAGATACGAAATGTTGTGATGAAATCACATATGTGTGCATTTGTTATAGGTTTCGCTTCCACTCCTTCGGATCCGCGACCCTGCTCCTCTAACGCTCCTGACCTCGACTCGAGACCGGAACCATCGCACGCTACGGATCCAACACAAGTCCCATCGTCTGTTGGAGTTCGTACAACAGGTATGCATTTTCTTTGACTTCAAACTAATAATGATTGTTTTTACTTTTTCAAAAAGTCCATCTGGTATATTTTTCAGATACAAAATTTGCAGTAGTTGATTTCACAATAAATGATGCGTTCTTCCATCTTCATTTCCTAAATGGGTTCTGATGTAGAGACTTTTAACCAATTTTAATATTAAGTTAATTTCGGCTACTGCATTATACATTCAGAACTTTCATATTGGTTTATAAACTGTTTCTTTTTCCATTATTATGCATGTGACTACAACTATATGTACTTTTCAGACCATGGGTGTGGCGGATGTGGAAGGTTCTTCAATCGCAAGGATAACATGCAGTTCCACGCCCGATTCCGCTGCAGAGCTGCACGTGTGAACCAACAGCCAGAGCAGATCGGTGGATTCCAACCCTCAACGCCTGCCCCATCGACCACAGCGCCCGTCCCCTCGTCAACAACGTTGGTAGGAGCAGTCTGTGACAAGAAGAACGGCATCGACAACGGATCCTCCATCATTCCCAGTGATTTGGCACCAGATGGCTTCGTGGAGACGAGACAGGATTTCGCGGACGTTTGAAGACGTACAGGCTTGCGGAGCCCGCTGATGAGACTGTTTCTCTCCAGGAGTTTGTCAACTCATTGCGAACATCGATTGTCACACTCATGCGACGGATTTTATTGATAGTTCACGCCATCAAGGTTAATCTCTGGATCGAATGTCAATTCGCAAATATTCATGGTGAGACTTGCAAGCGAGCCTTCAAGACCAAAAATGTCCCTATCCTCCAAACAAGTGATGTAGATGAAATATGTCAACAATTCATCAACAAAATTTTACTGGAGAAGGAGACATGTGAGATGAAGGGTTCGGGATGGAGCTTTGTTAGAGTTTTGGACATGGAGGTGAGAGTTAATGTCTACAGTCCTATCAGAGGTAGCTCATTCATCCCCCTTCCTCGTGACATCACCGTGAAGCATGCCGTGGTAAATGTGTATAACGATGCGGATGAACGTTGCTTTGAATATGCTATGCTAAGTAAATTCATTCAAAATGCTCCTAGTAATCAACTCACAACAAATTATTTCACAGCAGAGGTCAGGACACGCTCCAATCTAAATTTTGATGACTGGAGTTTCCAGTAAGGTTGGATAAAATTCGCACGTTTGAACGTAACAACCCCGGCGTAAGCATTAATGTGTACGGTCTGGATAAGAAGAAGCAGAAGAAGCAACAAAACAAAGAAGAACACTATGTCTTCCCGCTTCGCGTAGTGGATCAGGAGCTACCGAACCACTATGATCTGCTCTTCCTAACAGATGAGCGAACCACCCACTATGCGTACATCTCAGACTTTGAGAGGCTAGTTGGCAGCCAGATGACACGTCACGGACATCGTTTGTTCATTTGCAGGAGATGTTTCGCACATTTCGATAACCGACCGAACAAACTGGGTCTCACCGGAGCTGAACGGTTGGAGGAGCACAAGCGTTACTGCTCTTCGCATGATCCTCTGAGGACTGATTTATCTGAAGATAAAGAGATTCGGTTTAAGCACATCGAGCGTACACAAAAAGCACGATTCACTATATATGCGGATTTTGAGTGTGCGCTCGTTCCGACTAAAGCAAATCAACTTATTCATCCCACACCAACGTCACATCCGCCAGCGTGGGATCCAGCCACTTCAAGAGGCGCTAATATAAATCACAACGAGAATGCTCCTAGTAATGTGAAGACACTCCACGTGCCATACTCGTACGCGTACTACATTCATGATAATCACAGGAATGTCAACGATGGTGATTGTGACGACAATGATCCGACTAGCAACACATATTCAAAATTGAGACTATACAGAGGTGAAAATGCCTCTGAACACTTCATCAACGCTGTACGGGACGACGTACAGAAGATTGGAGATGTTTTGAATGCACGTCACAGACCCGAGAACCGAGAGCAGGAAACTATAAACATCTATTTTCATAATTTATCAAACTATGATGCGCATTTCATAGTTAGAGAATTGGGTATCGACAAAGGTGATGTAGAAGTACTCGCCAACACGGAAGAAAAGTACATTACATTTTCAAAACGATTTAAATATCCCGGTCAGCATAGTAACATCAAGCTGCAGTTTGTCGATTCGTATCGTCTGATGGCGAAATCATTAGCGACTCTTGCGTCCATCCTGCCTGATGACAAAATGAAGATCATGAAAGCTAGATACCCGGACAATGGTGATTTCCGACTATTACGCAGGAAAGGAGTCTTCCCCTATGAATACATCACTTCACAGGAGGTTCTGAACGAGGATCTACTTCCATCTAAAGAAGCATTCGGAGATGAAGTAACAGATGTTGATTATGAACATGCACAACAAGTGTGGCGTAAATTCAACTGTACCACGCTTGGTGAATACTCAGATGTATATTTATGAACCGATGTGCTACTATTGGCCGATGTGTTTCAGGGGTTAAGGGAGATGTGTCTAACGCACTACCAGCTCGACCCTGCACATTATCTTACGCTTCCGTCGTACGCCTGGGATGTCATGCTGTACAAAACTGGTGTGGTACTCGATACCCTTCAAGATGTGGATCAATATGTATTTTTTGAGAAGGGTATTCGCGGCGGTCTGACTCAATGTGTAACTCGGCACGTCATCGCCAATAATAAATACACTAGAGGACGCGATGATCGAAACGGCCAGTGCACATCGACAAATGGAGGTTCCGTAGAGAGTGATAATGATACATTTTTAATGTATTATGACGCTAACAACCTATACGGATGGGCCATGTCGGAACCACTTCCGTACAAAGATTTTGAGTGGCTAACACAGCAGGAAATTGACGGTTTAGACATCTCGAGCATACCGGCGGAGGGCGAGTACGGGTACGTATTGGAAGTAGACTTGGAGTACCCGAAAGATCAAGCTCTACACGATAAACACAGAGACTTGCCCTTCTGTCCAGAAGTTAGAAAATCACCAGCGTATCAACTTCCATACACATCGGAGCAAGTAATCAATAGCGGTGCTGGATCATCTAAGAAATTAATGGCCACCCTGACGGACAAAGAGGAATATGTAATTCACTATCGCTATCTCCAACAGGCGTTAGAGAATGGGCTGCGTGTTCGTCGAATCCACAGAGTTCTACGTTTCAAACAGTCACCATGGTTGAAACCGTACGTGACGCTAAATACTGAGTTAAGACAGCAGGCCAGCAATAAATTTGAAGTGGAGATGTTCAAATTGATGGTCAATGCAGTATACGGTATGAGTCTCCAGAATGTGAGAAAACACCTAAACGTAAAACTAGTCACATCCCATAAAATGTATACTAAGTATGTAGCTAAAGCGAATTTCAATGATCGTGTTTGGTACAACGAAAACCTAGCATTGCTACATATGGCCAAAGTGCGAGTCGTACTGAACAAGCCTGTATACGCGGGAATGTGCATTATGGACCATAGTAAACGATGGATGTACGGTTTCCACTATGACATGGTAGAGCGGTACGGTATCGAAAGGATTAGAATGGTCTACATGGACACCGATGGGATAGTCTACGCGATCCGTACCAGAGACGTCTACCGTGACATGTTGACACACCTGGACGATTTTGACACAAGTAACTATCCCAGGACCCACATTTGCTATGATGGACGGAACGCTAGGGTCTTGGGAAAGTTTAAGGATGAAGCCGGTGGAGTGGTCATCGAAATGTTTGTTGGATTGATGGCAAAACTGTATTGTATGACATTCGGTAGGTGTACTTGTAATAATAAAGGTGAGGAAGATGATTGCATCGCACCTCCCCCCATCAAACGTGCGAAGGGTGTTAATCGTGCCGTCGCTCTGCGTGATCTAACCGTACAAGATTACATCGATTGTCTTCATAACAGAACGACAAAGAGTACGGAAAATCATCGCTTTCAAAGTAAATACCATATGATTTATTCAGTGGTGGTGAAAAAAAGATCTCTGGCTCCGTTTGATGATAAACGATACGTGATGCCAGAGGATGGAATAAACACTCTTCCGTGGGGGCACTATGCCATTCCTCCCAGAGCACCAAAGCTACCTCCAGCTCTGCCTGCACCGATGGACGAAGACACGATTTAATTTATGTCGCATGAGTGTGATCGGGTAGGCGTTGTTCGGATCTTAGAACTGTGTTGGAATGTGATGGACTGTGATATGAACGCTTATTTATTTATTTTGTTGTTTCTTTAAAGTTTTAGTGATGGCACAATTTAATTTTTGTTGACTAATGTATAAAGTTATATTTATGCTATTTAATTTTTATTTTTTTCAATACACTTGATGTTAGTTTTAAGATTTTTTTCAATAAATCTAATCATTTGTGTTGATATTATTGTTTTCATTTTCCGGTTTCACACTTAGTCTTAAATCATTCACTGTCAGACTCTTTGCTTTTTGTAAAAAAAACTGATACATCAAACTCTTTTCACTTTGAAAGTAAAATATAAATGACAAGTCTGCACAGAGGTGTACAAATACTAAAAGTATCAGACTCTTTTGAAATAACAAGTTACTAGACTCTCTCTGGTATTTGAAAGTAAAAATGTAATGTTGAGTCTGCACAAAGGTTAAACTAATAGGCTCTTTTCACTTTGAACTGTTATGTCAAATTTGTGCAATGATTAAACTATCAGACTCTTTTGGAATACTGAGTTACTAGACCCTCTGGTCTTTGAATGTAAATTATAAATGTCTAGTCTGCACAAAGGTTAAACTATCTGACTTTCTAAATGCACTTTGACTTTAAGATAGTGAGCCTGTTCAAAAATGAAACTTGCATACGAATGGGAACAAAAAGATTAATGTTTGTTAAGTACTAATTTTCATTACAAGAAAAATATATTACAATACACACAAGAGAAATTTTACAATGTAGACAATAGATGTGAATGGTAAACAATAGTAGTGTTTATACAATTTAGTGAAGTCTTCTGATCATCGCATCGATGTGAGCAGTGGAAGAGTCGATGAAGCGCTGCACAGAGTCAGTTGTCTTACGATTGGAAGTCTGAGAGGTAGTAGAAGATTACTGTTAAACTTTAAAACCTTACTTTCAGTTATATTTGTAAGTACAGAAAAGAAAAAAGCATACATAAATAAATTGAAATGAAACAAAAACAGAAAAAAGAAAAATAGCTATGTAACACAATGTGTTATGTGCAAAAGTGAAAGTAAAAATAATGTTCAATATGAAAGTACATGCACCATATGTTTAAAGAGTTTCATCACACATCATGAGCTATATGTCTCCAAAGCATACTACTTTTTCCCCACCTTCGCCCCACCTTCGCCCCACCTTCTTTCCCACCATCGCATTTTAAAAGAGTTCAGTATGAGCTATATGTCTCCAAAGCATACTACTTTTTCCCCACCTTTGCCCCACCTTCGCCCCACCTTCGCCCCACCTTCGCCCCACCTTCTTCCCCACCTTCTTCCCCACAATCGCATGTTAAAAGAGTTCAGTGTCTTCAAAGTGTGTGGTCAGCACAGGTGCAAGCGGGAGTTAATATTTGTATAAGCAAAAAAAAAAAAAAAAAAAAAAAAGTTGGATTAAAGACCCCTACTATTTCGCCGTGGGTGGTCTCGGGGGGGGGGGTTGCCGCTCTTTGCCGCTCCACCCTTACTTCGGCCAAGTCCCCCTACTGCTGCATAGCTTCGTATATTGGTTATTAAAGGCTTTTCTGGTGTGAAAACTTGTGATAATTGTGTGGATAATTATGTGATAAACATGTGGATAATTATGTATTTCCTTATATTAAATTAAAGATCTTATTCATCTATACTTTTAATTGTTGCATTTCCGAGAACAAATGCTGTTCATGTACGTATTTGCTACATAAAGTCTTTTCTACGTTTCTTTATACTTCAAATGAACATTTTAATGTTAAATTAATCAATAATAACTGGATGAATGTTAGCAAGAATAGTCGCTCTGATTTTCAAATAAGTATTAAAATCCCCAAATAATTTACACAATAAAGTAATGTTTTACCCAGACTAATTAAAGAAGAGTAATTAAACTCAGTACATGTATATTAGACATTTAAACCTACTTTTTAGACATTATAGAGTTTTTATTTTCCAGGATTTCGCCCATAATTAGTAATTCGAAAATATCATATACAAGCGAAGGTTAATGTGTACTTAAAATATAAGGTTTCTATTAGCGGAGAACAATGTAGCAAACAAGGTATGTAACTTAAATGATGGCCAAATAAAAGAACTATTAAATAATTTTATAAAGCTTAAAATTAAATAAAATTGCAATAACTCCCGATATAAAATCTTCGATTCGTGGCAAATTGTTCACACTACAAAGCCTTTAAAAGTATGTATCATATGACATTAGACAATGTAGTTTTTTATAATAACTTCTTTAACGGACATCATAAGGGAAGTAGTGCGAAAACTGCACTGGCCTATATCATATGATACACAATGTTGTTTCCCAAACACGAAAGACCACACAATATGTCGTGACTTTTTAAATAAATATGTGTAAGTTAACTTAAGTATTTTTCAACAAATTGCATATGCATATTTAGAAATATAAAGTATAGTAAAAAGATCCCGTCGCAACAGACCTGCGTACTCATCGAAATACCAAAGGAATTTGAGATTTTGTACTTTCCCCATGAACGCCATAGGAAATACGAAAGATAGCAAAACGTTCTAAACACAAAACCATACTAGGTATTTTCATAGAGTAATTTTCTTGAAACATTGTTAAAACTATATTATAAAAAGGTTGTGGAATGAGTATGTAGGTTTACTGCCATGGGTTGTTGTTCAAAATAAAAGTTGTTAGGAAATGCAATGGGTTTTCAAGGTAAAAATCTAATATTGTATCAATATTCGGCACCTTTTAATTTTCCCCATAAACCCCATGGAGGTGAGTATGTAGGTTTGCCGTCCGTCATATGGGTGTTGTAATCAAATATCAGGCAACTAGTGAGGGTAGATCCCTAAGTTTATCAAATCATGTCAATAAATAAGTGAGATATAAGGTTTTTGTTGATTCCATATAAGATTCACATGGGAAAACTACTTTTAGCATTTCTCCGAAATCTGTTAAACCAAGTTAAAATTTCAAAATACGTAATTGTTTGTTTTTGTAAGTCCTTTTTAATGGTTTCAGTTAAAATTTTGGAATTTGGTAAATCGAGGTCCAAAAATGCTAAAACCCATTTTTGAGCCCTTCAATTAAGCTGCAATTTTACACAGTGCTAGTAAACAACATTTAAATTTAAGCTATTTCATCAAGCTGACGAGCGAAATGATATAATAAAAGTAAGAAAATATTCCAAAATGAAATAAGACAGTCATTTATAACTTACCTTTCAGCAATAGAAAATTTCTTTAAATAATTACCAAATAGCTTGACCAAGGTAAATTGTAGCGGTATTTTTTACAAATTCAAAGAAAGTGTAAAAATAAAATATAAAAGTTTACGTCTATTGTCTTACACTAACGTAACGTATTACGTACACTTTTATACTTTCACGTTATACTTTTTGTATTTGTCTAAACGCTACAAACATTTTTCCAAGCGGTGTTTTGAAAGCTAAAATTTTCTCAAGCTAAAAATTTTGAAGCTCTGGTTGAGGAATTGGCATTTCCGAGTTGGTGAAAATTACAATAAGATTGAACGAAAGTAAGTTTCAGTAAAATTTTAGAAATAACTACTACACAACATTTTCAGCTGGCCCGTTATAGGTTTTAGGGCCACGCTCCCTTATCGCCTTATCACCCACGCCCCCTTATCAATGCTAATGGCCCAGTTGTGCTAGTATTCGCTCCAGGTCGGACTCAGCCTCGGCAGCTTTCGTTGTGCTTGGCGCGGACTGTACTTGAACTTGACTGGATTGTACCAAGTCCAGATATCTCATTTATCTCTCCCGCCGCCTCCGACAGTTCGGTTATCTGAGGCCAGTCAACGAGCTGTGCGTTCTTAACACCTTCCTTGCGTTACTGACGGCGATTTGTGAGTTTTATTACTTATTGATATTAATATTACTGTTTTGTTGTTTTTCGTTTTTATGCAGTTTAATAGTGCAATGTAAGTATCACAATATTTATAAAAATATAATTCTAATTTTGTATTGTAAGAATTTTTAGCAAAAAATATTTTGTTTTATAAATTTTTTACTTTTTACATGTGGTTATTAGCACTATTACATTATGTAATATTATTTATTTATTTACTTCTTTGCTTTATTTGAGTCACAAATAACTGCAAATAAACCTGTTCTTACTAATAAATTACAATTTAGACGGATAGACTTGAAGTAACATTAAATAAAAAATACATGTAACATAAAAAATAATGCAATTTAACACAATATGATGATCTTTGTTTCTTCCAAAACACGTTATCTTACTTTTGAAAACTCTAATAGGTAATTAATAAATACTCTATTAGTTTTTAAAGTTTGTTTACTACGTAATAAATTCCAATGCGATTACAAACACCCATTAATGTTTCTGGTAAGTTGGATTATACAGGATGAGTTTAAGTGATCCAATAGCTAACTCTTTTATTCTATTTCTGACGGTATAATTCTTATTGGGGTGGTCCCTTTTACTTTATTGTTTTGCTTTCAAGTGTGTATTTAACAATTAAAGTTCATTTTTAGTTTCATAAGAATAACATGTGGAAAACTTTATCTGATCATATCTCCGAAACCATTAATTAAAATAAAAAATACTCTAGAATGAAAATGTCTTTAATTTATGTTTTAAGAACATTTCTTATAATAAAAAAAATTGTAAATTTTATTTTTTGCCCGCCATATTGGAAAGAAATTAATTTATCCGTAAATGATAAATTTTATGAGTGAAATGTTCTTAAAACATCAATTTAAGACATTTTTATCCTTAAGTATTTTTTATTTCAATCAATGGTTTCGGAGATATGGGTAGATAAAGTTTGCCTCATGATATTCTTATGGAACTAAAAATGAACTTTAAATTTGAAAACACCATTACATGTAGGGTGTTCCATAAGAAATTTTTAAGTTGGCCGCCATATTAGAAAAATGGCGGTAAATTTTGAAAAGTGAAATACATACCTGAAAGCAAAATAAAAAAGTAAAGGGGGTCCCCCGTAAGAAGTATACTGTCAGAAATAGAATAAAAAAGTTAGATATTGGATCACTTTAAGAAACTCACCCTGTACATCCTTTCCGATATTATAAATTGGAGATGAAAATATTTATTATTGGTGAATTTTAGTTTTTTACGAAATTATAATTTTTACTAGTCTTAAGTCTTCTAGTTTAAATTCCTCGAAATTTATCTGATTCATCTGATCCAAGACACGAAGAAATAATTAACTTTTTTGTGTCAACGGTGGCGATGAGCTCCTACAAAATATCCGTTTTTCAGCTCTCACAAATTGAAAATTAGGCCTACCATTTGCAGGATCAACCTTTCATTAAAACTTTCTCTTCCCTTTGGATTTAAGTAGATGTATGATGTACTTTCATACACCACCAATGCACTTGAATTTAAATCGCTTACATTGAAATTCATTACGATTTCCTTATTCAAGTAGGCATTTTTATTTTATCATAATATTTTTAATCTAGCCTGCTGTAAATAACGAAAGTTCAGGATATTAAATTTAATTAGTAAAAGAGACTCCTTATCGGTATGCTGTTGATAATGTTGTTTACTTTGTAAATGGTAGTTGATAATAAACCTGATAACTGTTGAGAACTAAAAAAATTTTTAACGTTATTTCCTTTAAGCATTTTCCTATTAAAAAAAAAAAAACATTCTTTTTCAGTAGAACCTAATAACCTACATTTTTTGTTATTTCTCCTCATGTGTTCAATTTAAACTCAAGTTTAGGCTAATTTGGTACAATGTTAACTATATAAATTTTCTAATTAACTATTTATTCTCTGACAGTTGAGATTCATAAGTAAGACAAATTATTGCAAAATATGAAGACATAAACACATATTTTAAATTCATAGAGAATGTATTACTTTGATTGTCAGTCTTTTTTAAGTAATCGTAAAATATTCAATTTCATTTTTATAGTTGGACTATCAATTGCATTGAAATAGAAAAGTTTTTTTTATATTATTTAAATGTTAAAAATAAACGTAATACGGATTGTATCGCAGGCACTGTAATGTATGAGAACAATTTTCGAAGAGTAGCAGTTTATTTCTATGGTTGTAAATGGCTGCAATAGTTCTAGATAAGACTAAATGGCGTGCTCTGAGACAGTTCCATTATACCTTCTGTTTATCATGTCAGTCCAAGCCCCCACATCTGATTATGTGGTCAACCTTAAATCACTTTTTCAGTAGCATCTTAAATACTTTACAACAAAAGTAATGACCAAGTAAGGTTATTGACTCATATAAATGTGATGAGTTGGGTTAATAGTTTTATACTATCATTAAGATCGTTGGTGTATTTTTTCCCCTTCTGTATTAACTCTCTCTAATTATTAATTTACTTCAAATGCATTTTTTGTAAATTTTTAACAGCAACGGTCAATAAAGAAAGACAGAATAAAACTTAAAGTGGAATATAACTCAATCTAATACGGTGACTCTTATCAAACCTTTTCTTATAATCCCATTTTGTTCATTGTGCATGGAACATCCAATTGCAAACATTAAGTACATCTATTTTAACATTTAATAATAAAATAAATTAGAACAAAGTGTTTAGGCCTAAGTATTAACGAATTATTGGCTGTTAATAAAAAATATATATCATAGAAATTCCAACAGAGTTGATGCTTAAAGGTATCTATAGTAAAGACATTAGCATTATACATTTATTTGGTCCTTGAGTCGAAATTAGAAACTTCGCAGTTGAAAAATACTAAACTGCAAGGATATGACAGTATGTGATGCACCTAAGGTCAATTTAACGTTTATTTTATGTTCACGTTACTTATTTCATGACAAAATTAACTCCCAACCAAAAATCTGCCAAATCACTTATCAGTCTTGAATACGACCAGCAGACCTAAACTAGGATCCACAAATTTGAAGAGATTCTACGTCATTTGGCATGAATAAATTGTATAAAACCTGAACTCTGCTAGTACAAAGATAGTAAATACTATTTACTATTATTACTATTACTTAATCTTGTTGCCTTATCAATGATTGGAACCATACCGATAAAGATTCGTATTCAAACACAAAATAAATTATTTAACAACATTTTTCGTTGAGCTACGGCACTTTTGGCCCTTATTCGCGGTACTCATCCGGAATAATTAAAAACCTTTTTTTTCTATTTGTAGGAATCTTTAAAACTAACTATTTTTATTGTGATATCATATGTCATTAGTGTATACAGGTTTACTAAGTCCAAAATATATACACACAATTATAATAAAGATTATATCAATAGGTAAAATATTACATATTGTGAAAAATATGTAAAAATTTAAAAGACCTTATCCTTTTTTATTCTAGCCCCATAGATCCAAGAGTCTTTACTCACATTAGATGTGGACGAGCCGGTCTTGTCACTACTGCCGAATATCGGTGCATGAGACCTTCATGTATATGAGCCATTTTGGCCAATATCCACAACAATAGCAATGTTTAGATGCAGAACTTGCAGTGACCACAATGTTCTCCGTTCCATCACATCTTTCAGCAACAAGCCGCCAACTGTTTAATCGAGAAACAGAGCAGCTTAGATATTTATAGCTGATTACAAATATAAATAGTTGGGGCGGCCCTATCCTTGATATAAAACACGGGTCTGAGCCGTAATGCCTCAGTTTATTTATGCCACTTAATAATTCTTATGTGATTTATTCAATTTTTTATTCATTTTTACTGTGTGTTAAATTGTTAAGACATCTGAACTTTTGGAAACAGTCCAAACTCTGATGAGTTACTATCTAACATTGCCCTGTTGATAAATATAACCTAACGAATATGTATTACTCTCTAATTATTAATAATTACTATAAGATGTATTTTTTATTTACTTTTAGTCTACAGTTTAGTGAAAGCTGTTTCAAGGTCGAAATAAATATTAATTTGTGGTTCTTATTTAAGTTATCTCATAGAAATTGTTTAATTGATTATTTATTTATGTAAACGTTTTCAAATCATATTGATTAAATTTTGAGATCATTTTTTTGTTGACAGCTTCATCATGGAGTGACAAATAAATAGTTATGTGTTCACTGTTTTATCTAAAATCTAATACTCTGTATGATATGAAAAATTCCAAACTCCATTGATCTAACCACATGTCATTGTAAACATGTGTCCACTGTAGTATTTTCTATGGATACAAACTAGCAATGATAACACCATTCACGTATCGATTTTCGTCTATACTTGTTCAGCAATATTCAATACTGTGGTTATTTATACAATTTTAACCCTCTTATAGCTTGCTATTCAACGTTTTGAGTGAATTGAATCAATAGTTTCAAGATATTAAGTAAAGTAACATTCATCCCAAATAAAGCATATGAGAATCCCTTAGCTATGTCAAAATATATCCTTTGTAAAATCTATGTTACCATATATTTGACTGACGTAGTCTAATATTTTCTATGTTTATGTTTCTATTTTATTTGATAATTTCATATAAATTTCAGATCAAGTAAAGAATATATAATTAGTTAAAACTTAGGTACAATGCTTATAAAATTAAATTAAAAATACATCGGGTTTCTTTTTATTATTTAATTTCAGAAATATTTATTATAGAATAGGTTGTTTAAAATGTGCTAACTCAAATTAAATTAAAAAATTTCTTGTTTCTGAAATTCAATTAAAACTCAGGGGATAACGTTAGATTAAATTAATTCTTCACTTGAAAAATGTCATCAATTTTTTTATATTTAATTTATTTCTACTACCTGTTCAAAGAAATTACCTTCTGTGCAACGATTTTTCTGTTACTTTTTATGTGTAGTTTGCATACTGACAGTAACTGTTCTCTTCTATTACAAATAGTAAATGTAAATGAAGCATTCTAGTCAACAAACACTTTCCAAGAAAATTTCGCATGTCATGTAGTTGGGTATGAATCTTGTATCATTTTAAGAAGCCTCTAATAATAGGTATAAAATAATATGTATAGTGTTATTTATTTTTAGAGATCAAAAATGGATGAAAGTGTGATAAGACATGTATGTTGGTAAATATTGTTTATTACTTAAAAGTGTTTAAATATTACACTTTTAATATTTTTTGCATTTCCTATCGTTGTAAATGAATATAATAAGAATAGGTAATTTACTCTCTTACAATTTATTATGTTTTAGAGGAAGTTGTTATACGAATGTATCAATTTGTTTTCAATCATTGATGTTATAATGGAATAAGCTATTTTTACAATCATTAGTATAAATAGTAACAAATTCCAAAACATTGTCACTATACAACAAATTAATAATAATAACATTAATACTTCTTCTAATACTTTATACATATAAAATGTGCTTTTATATATTCAAACAAAAATATGAAAAGTGTTAATATGGTTTTATTTAGTATCTTTTTGTAGAGCAATCAATCTATTCCAAATCTCGTTTTGATTCTCCCTTTGCCGATTTTGAGATTACTTCCTCTGCTTTTGAAAGAGCGGAAGTGAATGAAATGGAACGGAAACCCGGAGTTCAATCGGTGCCTTGTTTGACCTTTATGCTTTTATTTAAGACTATATAAATAGATCGAATTAAGAAAGTAATTAATTTCTCCAACGCAAGAAACATACAAACAACCTACATTCTACATGATATATAATATGTTCTGTTGTTGTTATAAAATATACTTATTTATAATTGGCATTATCGAAATGTTTTATTTCATGTAAGAGTGTACAATCAATCTATTACAATTTTTGTTGAATTTTAATTGTAATTTATTATTATAATACTGTAGATTATTTCAATACAAGGCTGGTAAAAGTCGATTATCCATTATAAATAACCAAAACTTTCACTACTCTAGTAAAATACTATCATATTGAGTGTAAATGATTTGTTTTAACAACCATTAGGCGTTAAGTAAACTTATTTTCTGCAGGATACCTGTAAACATATTAAAAAATACACATTTTCCACATTTTCCATTTCTTCAAGATGTCTGATACACCTAATCTTGAAAATTACTATAGTAAGATGCACGAAAATAGTCCGATGGAAAATTTAACCGCTGGGTCCCCCCTCACCCCCTCTCACCCTGCAGTGTTGTCGTTTGCGGTTATATTTACCATGTGTAATACAGTATAAAAGTGTGTTTTAGAATAAAGTTGGCAACGATATATCGACTCTCATCGGACTATTTTCGTGAATCCTACTTTAATGTTGATACTTTTTAAAGTCTATCACTAAAATTTTGTACATAACATAAGGATGTTCTCCTTTTGTATTAATGTCAATATTAATGCCTATTACACAGAACATTATCTGAAAAATTACAAACATCGGTGCATACATTTGTATATATATGCTGAAATCCACCAGTTGATAAGAGAATAAGAAACTTCGTGTTGATGGAAGCATTAAAACAATAGTTTGACTCGAACCACAAGCTCGTACAAATACGAATCGCTTTATAACGTTATAACATGCTCGTGCCGTAACTTTATAATACTTGATGCCTTTGTGCTTATGCATTAAGATTAATAATAAGTATGAATATTTATTTTTATGAAAATTTGGTATACTGTAACTACTAATTAAGCGAAAAATAAATAAACGTTTTTTTAGTTCAATTGTATGCAAGTTACATTAATTTAAAATTAAAAGAACGAGAATAAGTCATGTGTGTTTGTTGTTAGTATTATGAGGTTTTACAAAAGATAAAAGGTAACTTATTTCAATAAAATTTCTAACCAAATATAACCTGAAATGAATCAATTACTTTTAACCTGATTTAACGGTATAGCCTACGTTTTTAATATTTTTTAAAGTATTTAAGGGGAAGTCCAATGTCCATTTCAAATGGCTATTATTATAGTAATGGATTCAAAAGGATTTTACATGATGTGTTAAAAAAACATATAAGAATATTTTTCCGTCATAAAAAAAAGTGTGGAATACACAAATTTCCGTTTACGTGTTTATTAAGAAAACACGAACCAGATTTTGCCTGATGAGGATCAGTGTGACTGTTCGAAACAGGTCTCAATTGTAACATCCTACATTGATAATTATTTATTTTTTAAATTCCTAGGTTTAGATTCCCACTGCTGGTTATTGATAAAAATTTATAAACTTAATTATCTACCATCTTGTAACACTACAGTATTAAATATGGGGTCATCGAAAAAGGTTCGAAAACACTTAAACCCAACCAATGACTTAACGCTTGATTACAAATCAAAACTTTATATGTTTATACGTATAAAAAAAACATTAAAAATATGTATAAATGCCAGAACAGATAACGCAAGATAACTAAAACTCTGCAGAATGCTGTGTTGGAACGGTCTTATCATAAAATTTAACACAATCAGCGATTACCTCAACCCGTACTTTTTATTTTTCTTAGAGTTTTACATGTAAAATAGTACATGTAAAATAGGGAAAGTTGTTTATTGATTGGAGAAACTTCATCCCAAATCAAACTCATTACTGTAGTAAGATAAAAATTGTTTTGTTTTCCAGAGAATGATGTAACGGTTTTACCACGATAATTTACTTCTTTATATCTCATTTATTCTTTATCCGAAATCAAATTTATATTTCGTATGCTTTATTTTATAGACATTGTTTCACATTAAATTTTAACTAAAGCAAACAGAAGTAGGTTTAATTTCATTTCGCATACATTTTAAATTATTCACTCTATTAAATACCACATTAAGTTGGAGCTCTAATGCTGACTATATAAAGAGCATGGGAGCATTCGAAACAACAACGAACGGAGCTTTTGGGTTACATAATCAGATTGCCAGAGGCTTTGTACTCAATCCCTCCTCTATGACACAACACGCTAGTTCCAGTTCCAGCCGTCTGCAGCGCTGTTTGTCTAGTATAATTAACTGTATTCTCGGACGTAAATATAAACAATTTATATCACTAATGTAAGCCATCGGCGATAAGTTGCAAATGGTCTGCAAACTGATTTAGCGGGTACAGTGTGAATCTTTCAATGGGAGAAATATATAAAAGAAAGTCGTATTGGTTTCGCCACTTATATCACGAAAACGGCTAACTGATTTTCCTGAAAACTTGTGGGAAGGTAGCTTTGAACCAGGAAGAACATATAGAATACTTTGTATCCATTTTCCTCCATAGGGCTCCGCAAGATTAGTATTAAAAGTTATCATGTTATTTTTATGGAGGCAAAATTTTTGTATTGGGACATATGATTACATTATTGAATATAAACTGTGTAAACAAATGTTCCCATTTAAATTATTGAGGGAAGATTAACGACAAAAAAAGGATATTACAAAATTACGGCGAGTGAGCGTAGCGAGCGAGCTCACTTGAAGGGCAAAACATGTCTCAAGTTGGCATTGCAAAGCATGCCTATAAAGCTAGTTTACTATAATTAAGATGATTTTTAAACCTACATAAAAAACAGGGGAGAGAAGCTTCCCCAGGCTTAAAAAATCATCCGTCCTGTTACGGAGCAGATGAAACGGAAAAGAAATTTTCATAGTTATCCTCTTAAGGCTCGGACTCTCAAACCATATAAACCATGTTATGTAGTTTAAAAGTCTTAATATAACCGAACCATTTAATATTAAAGACATTTTTTTAAGTGAGATTTTTTATTTGTTTAGTACACTTTTTATTTTATTTTCATGCAACAATCAGGTAAATTACAATTGCATGGATGCAGTTCAGATAAATCTTATTGTAGATTATTACAAATTCAGTCCACTTTCATGTAACATGCACTACAATTCAAATAAGTAAATAAACATAAAACAGTATACTACAGTTTTCAAATAAATAAATAAATCCAAAGCAAGTGTACGTAAGTAAGAAAATCAATAAGGAAATTATCAAATTTAAGCAAAAATAATACGTCGAAAAAGTACATTGCTTTTTAAAATAAATTCAAAATGTGTCATAATTATCACAAGTCTTATTAAATACAATAAAATTTATAATTTTGATACATATTATTATTATTATTAAACACATTAAACTGTTGTAAAACATAATTAAGACAGGTTAATATAGGAAAACCTAGGTTTCAAAATAAAACAATAATAACAATCATATATAAAAAGTAATAAAATGTAGTAAAACATACATTAATTGTTTGTTTAATAACTGTATGTATAAAATTGTGGTTCCTAAAATCATTATCAATATTTATAACTGTAAATCAATTCCGTAACCTTGAAAATTTTAATCCTCTTTAATTGAGATCTTACTAGTGGCTCCCAGAATATCTCAAATTTTCAATACGCAGCCGGATCAAGGGCACTAGGTCGGTAGGGAGTCCATGTTAATTTGTTGCCCGGTAATGCAACAATTATGTGATTATGGTGATGATTATGGTGATGATGGGAGCCGCTCCTCCGGGTGTCCGGGTCGGTGATGTGTCTGCAGGCGGAGGATGTCACTCTCTCATCTGCTCAATTTGGCTGCTCCTTGTCGCTATATTCTCCGGGTTTGATTGCCACCAACCTCTTCCGCCATCATTGATTACAGGAGTTTACGATATTTTGAAAATCTTAAAATTCCTTAATCTACATTAGTTTGTCAACGAAGTCATTAACACAATGCCAGCTTTACCTTCGTTAAAAATATCTGCTGTATTTTTTTATTTACTTGGATTTGAAATTATTTTCCAAGCGTGAATATTTGTAGTTTTCACAAAAGTGAGGTACATTTGAATCCCTAAATTATAAATATGGAGAATGTAATTTCAATTAACGTCTAAAGAAAAGGTTATTATATGCATTTTCGTATTTTAAGACCAATTCATTAATGTCATAATTTAACTATTTAAATATTAAATATTATAATATTATGAACATTCTAGTTTCAAACTAATAGACCTTGAACTATGTTATTAGTTTTGTAATTTTTCATTATTGATTTTACTTAATATCTAGGTAGATAGGAAGTAATGTATTTATTTACATATGTTAACATTTTCACAATGAACATTAAACATCTGGTCTACTTTAGTAGATCATTTCTTGCTTTGTTCATGTTTTGTTGAGACCATTATCGTTTACGAAGAATGATAAAGAATTGTCAGACATTAAGTACTCCGTTAACCCCTACGGACGAAAACCGTTTTATTTTATCTTTTATATATTTCGATAAATATTTTCCAATCATGCAGCATGATATCAGTAAACAATAACCTTCATAACAGAATTGCCTACTGAATGACTTAAAAGAATTGATATTCCTAAGCTAAGGGTTCTACCCAAGTACCAAAAAACCATGTGAGCATACAAATTAAGACCAGTCACCAATCTATTTGTTCTCTACATTTAATTTATACTTGTAGTTTTTTAGGTGTCCTGTTAATATATCACTATATGATATTTAATGTGATTTCACTGTTTTATTCTCTTTCTAATCCGTGGAAAAATTTCACTCTGGGACGGATTGGGCAAATCCGTAGTGCTTTTTGAGCAAAACATAATTTCACCCAGAATCTGGCGAGACTGTCGGCCTTCCAAGTTTGGAATGTTCAATATGTAAATAGATATATTCTTTTTGCTTTCTATCTGGACCAGTGCCCAATTTAATCTAATCTTTTAATACTCAACCACAATGCAATTTTACAAAATAACTTGGGTAATTTTATATTAGACATATTTCCTATCAGCACAATTTATTCCATAAAATATTATGATTTGTGCTGGGTTCTTTAAGACAGGTTGGATAAAACATTTATTAATAAGTGTATTAATTAAATAAAAAAAGCAAAACGAGACAAAAATCATTAATTTTTACCATTACTGACGAATAACTCAACTACAAAAATATACTTTTAATTTTTTGTTTAATTTAAGAAAATATATCACCCAACGCAACGATGATGTGTACATCAGCGTTGTAATTTTAGTAACCAGAGATACAAAGTGCGAACAGAATGTTTTAATCGGAAATGACTGCGAGAAAGATATGGCTATTTATGTTTACAACTATAAATAGGGTGCGACGATTCTAGCCTTCACACGTAACTCTCTCGCATTCGTTCTGCGACCATTTTCTCAATGAATCGTGCTACGATGCGCTTCTCGCTTAAATTAAGTGATACAATGTGTTCATATTAGCTGTTTGCGATCGTTCAACTGGACTCTGAAAATTCTAAAGCAAAAGGTCCTCTAGTCTATTTGAAAGAGGTAAGTATTGTGATATGTATTAATGACTGTTTTAATAATTAATTCTTCTTCTTCTAAAAATTACACATTCATAAAAATAAACTTTCTAAAAATTGATCATCTTTATATTTAAATCAGTCTTGTAGCTTTACAGATTTATCACGATATTCTACTCTTGTAAGAATGACTCAGATTTCATTACATTAGGGTAAAGTAATATTGAAATATTACGCAAAAAGGTTTTGTAACATTATCGCAGTAAATGTGTACATCATTTTTATACATAATTGATTTTTAATAGGCATTCTTAGTTCTTAGTAATTTCATTCATCCATACTGGTTTCCGTAGTAACTACTTAAAATTATTATTATTTTAAATGGCATTCTATTCGTTAAATTGATAATTCTTGGGGGTTACTTAAGATATACATCAATATAAATCTTTTTTATATTAGGCGTATCTACGCCAGTGGCATTTTTAACGTTTTGGCAGGGAACGGCCCAAACCCCAGTCTTGTAACTATCTAACATCGACCAGTTGTAAGAAAGCATCATTAATCAATAGCCCAATGACTAATGGCAACTGGGTCCGGAATCGAACCTTTAAAAAGCTACTAACTTTTCTCAGAATCGAACCGGCAACCTTTGGATTCAAAGGCGAGCACTATAACCATTCAGCTACCCACAGCCAGTTTTTAATCGTAAATATTTGTTTTATATGATAAAACTTAATTCATACCGTAGTATTAAATAATGTATAATATAGGCCTAAATATCTGCATTATTTTTCCCCACATTGCACATAAAATCGGAGTAAGGCAAAACCAACCGTGCATTACTGTGTTTAATATCCGTATGCCGTGAAATAAACCACTTTGAGCATATTAGCATATTGGCGGGTAGGGCTCGAGCAAGCTAACATTACCACTGCATTATTGGACCACCCACGTTATCGGTGAACAGCAAATATGTCATTTAATATCATCATCCCAGGATATTCTGTATTGCACAAATAAAAATTTATTTTACTGTGTTCACATAACCTTATTTTTAACATATATATTTGTGAACTTATATATTATATTTTCGTGTTTAAAATCGTGCCACCAATAACTGTAATCTTTTTCTGTAACAAAGACAAGCCATTTCTAACTAATCAATTATTTTTGTATGTACCCTTTACAATCTAATTATTGACTTTATGGTGCATTTATTGCAGTACAAATTTAAATATGGGTTTTAATACATTCATAAAATAAAAAGCCAGTAGTGACGGTTGTTAAATGTTTTATGCTAAAAATATAACTATGATCGGTATTATAATTCAATATTATAATTTAATCCTAGGCAAGCTTTGTATGTTTTAATTATTAATCAACTTTTACACTTATGTTAGGCCTATATAATTTTAAATGAATCGTCGAAACCAGAAAAGTTAGTGATTTAATTAATTAATACAAATTGATAACACGCATGTTGACTCGTTTAATAATTAATTGTGAAATATAAATTGATATTTAATACTATCCTCAGTCAATATAGTTCGTCGAAGCTATAATAAACCATTGGGAAAGCAATACAATTTAATTAACTTCAATCTCTATTGGTTGATCCATATTTTATTTTGTTTTTGCCCTGCCAGAAGCTCGTGTTACTGATCGTAGTTAAACATTCAGCATAAAATTTTACTTATTATGTTTCATTTTTTCTCCAGCGCACAATGTCCTCACAATCTTTCCCCCAACAATAAAATATATTATTTGGAATATAACTTTAAAGAAAATAAAATTAATGAATATCGAGCTAAATTAATTGAATCCTATAAACAATGTTCAACGCCCAATAGTGGTAAAATTTTCAAAACGGTGCAACACACAATTTAGTTATTTTTTTATGAATTGGTAAAAATTTCATTTTTATAATAAACGAACAGCTGAAAATGCAAAAAACTCTCAAAATGTTATTTAAATTATAGGTCGGTAGAAGGTTCATGTCTGACGTCCTATTTATTGAATGAAATACAAGGTTGTTTAATAAAATCTTGAAAGAAAATGATAGTTTTTATTGATTTTATTATTGACGTTTTGAAAGGCGGGTTTTCACGATATTAACGTGAAAATATTCTGAGTTCGGTATTATTTGTCTTAATTTTTGACGATTGACACAATGATTTAATGAGCCCAGATTTTTTCATTTAGAAATTTTGCCATACTCCAATTAAATTACAATCATAGGAGTTAAATAAAAGTTATTGCACAATGGGTTTATTTTTAAACCATTCTAATACCTACTACTTTGAAATAAAATCTCTTAACCGTAATATTTTTAGGAATTCGTGTAACTTATACATAAATTTAATCGACATTTAAATTTACTAATAATCTTAACTTATTATTTAATTGTATTCATAATTAGTATTCCATATTGCAAAGTGCACAAAGGTAAAATGTGAAAAATTCTTAGTCAAAACTTTACTAAAAGGCGAACAATTCCTGAAGAATAAATTTAAAAATTAGTTTGACTGTCAATCAAAACACAGAGCGTTCATTTCAGTATCCTCAGACCAGATTTCAACAAAAATGATAAGAGTAACATCTGTCGCATGTCTGCCGCTCTGTCGACGACAGTGAGTAGTTATTTACATACAACCACAACACGAGCTACGTCATACACACTTGACGCTACAACCCACCACTCCCGCTCTGACAACAATGCTCGTGTCATTATAAACAATGCATTCGTGTGAGAATGGATGCCTTCGCTCGAATTATCTATAAAGGTTTGCTTAGAGTCAAGCGGGTTTTACTTAGCTTGTTTATCACTTGTCAACTTCATGGTCAACTATTTTTAGACATTGTTTAATAAATTAAAAGGTATTAAGTAATAAGGTTATTAAATAAGCCTCTAATTGTCAGTTAGGCTGACTGAACACCACATTCTTAAGTTATACCTTAATTAATGATTGATTCGTCACTTTACATAACAGAACTAAATAAGTAGACACATCCTTATGGTAAAGTGAAAATGCAACCATCAAAAACAAATATTGAATTATTTTCCACCGAGGGATTAAGCTGATTAAATGATTAGTTAATTCAATGATTACAGTTGGTTGGTAATTTTAAATAAGTTTTATATTATATTATTATTTTTTGTTTTGTTTCAATAAATACTCTCCTTTTACTATTTATAATATTTAAAAAGAAGCGCTAGCAATGGCAATTAAAAGACATTAATTTCCTCTGGCATCAATATTTTTTCCCATCTAAGTTTCGAGGTCGAAACTATTTTTTACATATGTTTTCTAATTATTGGGTTCTGTATATATAGACATTAGAGAGGCTGTGTATAGTTAAAACCTATAAATAAATCATTCTGTAAGCCGAAAATTTGAACGAAATTGTGAGCCTTAACAATGTCAACACATCGCAGGATGATGGGAGTCCCGAGATAAAGGTTTCGGTCTTTAGGGCTCTGGAAAATAATCGGCGTAGTTACCAACTCAAATAGTTACCAAATAGTTACTTCAAATAGTTACCAACAAACATTACATTGTAAAAAATATCCATTATAAGAATAGCATAGTTATAAAAAGTCTGTTTTTTAAACAATATTATTTTGTTTTATTGATTTTAAAACTAGAGCCAGACGATTACATATAGTGAAGAAGATCTTACCACATAGAATGGCAATAATATTTTCATTTATGATAAGGGGTTTTGCCTGGTTACTATTTTGACCCCAGTTGCCCTTGAAACTAGTGTCGATAAAAACTTCGGCTTCTTTTAAGTTGTTGGCATTTTGATGATAATTTACGTTATTGCTTTACATGTGTATATAAAAATACGTATTTTTAATGGGCACATCCAAAAAGAGCCAATCCTTCAGGTCATTTTCGGGGGGTTGTAAAATGTCCCGCTTCCATCTGGTAAAAAGAGCCAGCACCAGCCAGCCGTGTTAATTGTCTAATCAGGCAGACATAATAGGATTATCCCAGTGCACCTGAGGAGGACTTGTTGTTGCCAGCACAGGCCACCAAGTTAGGCCTACATGGATACAGTACCAGCAAGTGCGTAAGACTTAAAAGAGTGCATTTTCACTGTTACAAATCAAATACCTGATATGGCCGCGAAACTGCTCAATAAACCCAAACAATTCTTTGTAGTTATAGTAATGTCGGTCACAGACTGTGCGCTAAAATGCCAAGGCCGAAAGGCTCTTTTCTTTAAGAAGAGCTCAATCGCTTCTATCACTCGCCTCCTCGACAAGCTCGTGCATATATTACTCGTATTTTGTTCAGCGACAATTAATGGATATTGTTGAAACTTTAACCATTCATTAGTCTAATCTGCACAACTGTAAAATATGACAAAATAAACGGTATCAGACAACTGACCCATACTTTCAGCTTTGACTATATACACCAAGACGAATAAAAGCATAGGCGAGTTTTAAGCCTATTGCCGGTAGTGCGATCTTCTATGCGGCGTACATGAAGTACAAGTGACATATAATAGATAAATTAGTATTACCACTCTTCTCAACCAAGGATGAAATATTTTATAACTGAGGGTTATGCTTACGTTGTGGTAGAGTGTTTTTGGAGCACTGTAAATACAACTATTTTACATCATTTTACTTGTTTGTTTTATCTATTTTTTTTTTCAATTTTATGTTACATATATATTAATGAACAGTCACAGTTGTCACTGTGACAGTTGTTCACAGTTGTCATATATATATATGACAGTTGTCATATATATATATATTTTGCTAGTCAATAATTTTGTCTCTGTGTGTTTATGTATTAAAGTGTTAATAACAACAGCGAAATCATGTTTTAATTGATGTGTTCCTCAAAATTTAATTTTTATGTATCGTTATAATTTAATTTTCATATTTTTTATTTTGATGTTTATAACTGAGCCTATAGGATATCTAACTATTACATTTAGGTAAGTTTTTTACTCCTTAAAGTTTCGTCAAAACGCACAATTTGATTTTAGTGTATTGGAATTTTCAACATATTCCGTATTATTCTTATTATATTGGCTACTCAACACTTTTAATTTTATCTTGAACTGAATATTCCGTATTGTTAAAATATGGTTCTCATATTAATAGTGCAACATTAGATTCGTTATATTAGTGACGATAACATTCAAAATAAAATAAAACACAGTAGATGTGGAATAGGCTTTTTGGATGTGGTCCAGGGGGCCAGTCTTAAGCCTCTGGCTCATTTTGGATGTGTTTGGAATGCGGCGCAGGTGGATTGGCTCATTTTGCCAGAGCCCTTTTTAATTTTTAATATACTTCTTGGATAAATAAGAAACCCTTTAAGGTTTTGTTTATGATTAGTTGTATTTGTAGAAATTCAAATGCATTATTGGTATATCTGTAAGTTACACTATTACTGTTGCAATTGGATCCTATCCGTGAGGATCTTGAGTGGCTTTGGGGATTTGATTTCTGTCCAAACCAGACCACACCCCTTTACAAATACTACACATGTTAAGCTAGTCGCCCCAAGGGGGTTGGAAGATCAGATGAAAATACACGTATAGCATTCTAGTTATTTGTCTATTTAATAATAAGAGGTATCAAAATTCCTCTTCCCCTACTATCAATTCACTGTATTGATTTATTATTGAGTCATTAGAAATTAAAAATTTAAACCATCAGGGCAGAACCTTTTACAGTTTCTTTTATTTTGTAATATTTATTTTAGGCCCAAAGAATCAGTATAAAACAACACAGCCTCCTCTAATGCAGAAGAATTCGGAATTAAAACCAATTTACCATTTCGGTATAGATTATCTACTGTAAAATGTGAACACAGTGTAACGCCTTGAAAAAAATCGGCCATTTATTTCCTTAAAAATCTTTCGTAAATTAACCTTGAGATATTTTCTGAAAACATGAACAACA
Organism: Neoaliturus tenellus; assembly: GCA_030545055.2. Classification (NCBI taxonomy): domain Eukaryota; kingdom Metazoa; phylum Arthropoda; class Insecta; order Hemiptera; family Cicadellidae; genus Neoaliturus; species Neoaliturus tenellus. The sequence continues at coordinate 17,726,249 of CM061532.1, read as the reverse complement.
ACTGTCTGAACTAAATAAGGTCACACATTTAAGGATTTTAGTCTGCAATGTGTTGACATTGTTAAGACTTACTATTTCATTCGTACTTTTCGGCTAATGAATGATATAATTATGGATATTAAAAAGAAGAGTTTTAATTTGCAAAGCATTTTTGCATTAGGTTAGGTATAACAATGTAAATCCATTAAAATAAAATACGGTGTATTATTTGTATTTAGATCATTTACTATTCTTACGTGTTTTGTCATAAACATAGTGTATGTTTTAAACAAGGATTATGAGTCATCTTCAACTTGGGCCATTGCCCATTGTTGCGCAGTTGTCAATGTTAACCCTACGGCTTTTAATGCAAAACATGGAATTTTATTCCCCTGTTTTGGACGCCTTTTTTCACCCAATTTTCTTTAAACTTGAATAGTTATAATAGTTATACGTTGAATAGTTATATTAGGCCCCTCATATCCCGAAATTTTGAAAATTTAACAAATATTACTCTCTGGGACGTCGCAAAATGACTCAAATTTCCTTACATGTAATATATTTTCAAAAGTGATATCATCGTTTAAGCATACTCCCCATACTTCATCATTTCATGGCTGGACTTTATTAAACAATGGTAATAAAAAAAGAAAAACCCTTATGATTAAAATATCGTTAGTTTATATAAATTGTATAACGTTATAAATGAATTATGGTCAGAAAGTGATAAAAAGTATCTTGTAGTTGTGTATTATATTGGATACAGCATGATATTGCAGTGCTTGCTCCTGGCCGGGGCAGCCAGTGTAATGGGTCGGAGGAATGGCGTTTGATCATGTGCTCCATTACACCCATCGTTTGTGATTCCCATTGGTCACTTTTAATTTACAACATATTGTTAGCCCATACTTTATTATTGTAAGTGAATAAACTACATATTCATCAATGATAATGGTTCGAAGTTAAAGTTCTAGTTATTCTGGTTCCGCCATTAATTAGTTTATATGTTATATTAATCTACATAAGTTTTACCAACTGTCACAAATGTAAACAGATTACAACCTAACTATATATAAATTTCGATCATTGATGACACTTTAATCGTGTATTTTAATCTAATAAACTCGACAATCTTAATACAATTGGAATTTATGTACTTTAAACTTTTCATTTTCACGAATTAGATTACATTTCTACGCAACTTAAAAAAAAAATATATATATATATATATATATATTTTTTTTTTTATTTTAGTCTATTGCATTTAAGAGTCTGCAGTACCTACGCCATTACGGTATTTTTTCCCATAAGAAGAATGTTAAATTTAAAACATTACTGTGAGTTTGTTTTTCGTATAAAAATTACAAACTTAATGTAATTTTAAATGTTAACATAGAGACTTTCATTTGACGTGATTGAAAGTTAATTCAAAAAATTATCCACACGAATTACGAATAAAAAAACAATGTATATTTTCACCATTTTTAAACCATTTTAAACCATTGTTATTAGGTTTATTAAAAAATATCCACTTCACAAGAACCGTCATAACACTATTGTAAACATATTAAAGTTTCATCCGAATCCGATGCACGATTATCAAGATAAAGTGTTTTAAAGACACCTATAAATAACATTGTTCTTATGGGACTAAAAACAAGATGGCGGAGGTACTGCAGACTCTGAACCGTCAACTCGATTCATTTCATTGTTAGTTCTTTTTTGCTGCATGTGAGTGAAATAAAATATTCTAAACCGTAACATCAGGGAGAGAAAAAGAAGGGAATTATTTTGAAGGTGGAGGATTAGTGTCACCATTTTTGTAATGACTGACAGCTCTCCACTGTTGGTGAAACGAAAGACCGCCCTTTGTTAACGTCTGGCTAAAGTAAGTTATTTTTAGCCAGATTGTGACAAGTGTCAGGCATAATAGTCCCCAGGAGAGATGGGATATTTCTTTTTCTTTTCTTTTTTATCCTTAATGAAAATAATGGTCTTGTGGAATATGTATTTTAGAGGTAATGTACATCAATACATGGAATACGAATTTATACATTAATAAGAGTTTATTTATCAAATATGAAAGTGATAAATACGATTTAATGCTAGAAATTAGTATAAGTGCTAGTATTAGTAAACTTAATATGTTAAGCAACAACAGAAGACAACCTACAAAGTTGTATGTTACAAAACTGTTAATTTAATAAAATAATAGTCCATATCTTATCTAAACTACGGTGTTTACTCTCTTTTTCATAAACCTTTTCAGTAAGACAAAACAATTTGTAGTAAGTTTCTTCAGAACATGAATAAGGCAATTTACGCTATTAAAATTGTGTTTAATCTGTATTAATGAAGGAACATATTAATAAATAACATGGTAAAATATTGTATATCAATAATTTTAATTAATAACCCATAATCTAAACCCTTAAATCCACGGAGTTAACGGGTGTAATTTTACGGATATTATAAAACAGTGTGTTTCGTTTTATTGTCAATTTTTTTTAATTTAATGAACCAGTTAATCAAACGTTGAAACGTTCATCATTAACAGAAAACATGTTTGGCAGTAACCTAACATAACTTTAGACCACTGCGTGTTGTCCAACATTGTCAAGACATTGGTTAAGCGCATAATCCGTAGAGTCCCTGGCCGAGAATCCCTGCCCCATTATCTTGCAATCTGAAGACATCTTCAGTATTCCCTAAACACAAATTCTGCACTTCAGCAACTAAGTATACTAATATTAGCTGGCATTGAAATGGGTTTTATTGAAATCTGGGGATTTCAATGAGTTAAGCTTAATAGTAACTCATAATTACATTTGTAGTTTTTTATAAGAAATTTTAAAAATTAAAAACAGTTTATAAAGCCATTATTCCAGTAAATTTTCCAAGTTTGAAATTTCAAAGACTTATTATGAACATACGCAAATTAATAAAAAATTGCATTCAAATTTATAGTTTCCTTCATAATTAAATAGAATGCATGTATTTATCTTATTTCTTTTCCACGTTTTGGGACAGTTACAAGCTTTACTACCCGCCAAATTTTCTTCAAATTCATTTCGGTTAAATTCTATGAAATATCCGAGTAGAATTAGATTATAAAACTATTGTTTTATAAGTCATGCTTCCCATTTTTATTAATTTAGTTATTATATGTATTCGTGTATTTGTATTTAACTTCCATTTGAATCATATTATAGCACTTAAAATTTGCATTTTCCAGCAACAATATTATTTAAGTTTGTTAATAGTATAAACAAGCCTCTATGTACCCATTTTTTATATGACACCTCAGAAATTCTTTATAAATTTAATATTCATATAACACCAAGAATGTTTTCATCATAAAAACAAGTTCTCACAAACGTCCACCTTGGGAAAACCCTAAAAGGTTTACCTTATTTATTTTATTCATTTCCATTCCACTTCTTTTAGGAAGATTTACTAAAGAAACGAACAACTGCTCGTGTCTGCGACTGTTCGCAAGTTGATGAAATCTGACAGATGCACGCCTGCCGTCACAGCCTGATGCAATATGCACGTCGTTCAGCGAAGCTGCCATGCCGAACATTGCGGCACAATAGATACGAAGCTCCGCAGCTGCCTCGTACACGCTATATGACATGGCATAAAGCATACAATCAATTTTACTATTTATTCATTTTATTTATTTATTATTCATTATATTTTTATTATATTATTATATTTTATTTATTATTTTATTTTATTATATTTTTTATTATATTATTATATTTATTTATTCATTATATTTATTCATTTTACAACTATAATATGTATTAATGTAATTAACTTACTTTTTGAAACATTATTGCCCCATGTTAAGTTAAATTTGTACTTATGCCGTTTACTATGCTTTTATCTATATATATTTTGAACATAATTTTTATTTTAACATTCATAAAAGTAGTACCTAAATACCTAAATATAACACCTACATTATTTTTCTTCAATTTTTTTATCTTTTTTAAAATCATAACAAATAAATGGAGACAATCAAGTACAACATAGCAATACTGTACAACGAAAACCTTTCAAGAAACCATATGCAATGCGTTTTGAAAATTGCAATTTTTTTATTTTGTAGTGGAAATTTCTAGAGTCTTCCTACCTAGAGGAGCAAAATAATCAGCAAATTCAAAGTTTATATTTTTGTGGCAGTTGTACATTATTATTATTTTTTTTATTATTATTATTTAAAACTTATTTTTATTAGTTTTATTCAACTGTTTTCATAGCAGTAGAACACATTAAACAATAAAATATCAAAGATGTAGAATAAGAGAAAACCTCAAAACTAAACATAATATTGTATAGTAATTTGTATCGAAAGAGTGTTTATAAATAAGTTTAGTATATGATTTGGGGCCATAAAAATTTTGAACAAAGGGTAATTAATATACAATTATTATTACCAAATTATAAGTTTTATTTTTATTTTTGACTTTTTTCGTTACCATAATACATCATATTTGAAGTAAAAACAGTACAGTAAATTATTAGTATGCAATTTGAAGACCTCTTTCATATTATTCTAAGCATATTATTTCTAAGCTTTGGACATAATTGGAGATTTTTAAAGAACTTAAAAGGCAAATAGAATAAGTCAACAAGAACGTAGTAAAAAGACATGTTTTGTATAATATATTTATTTATTTATTATAATGTATTTCATTAGGAGACTTAAAATATTTCCATCCATTTTTCCTGAGAAATATAACAGAGGTAACCACGTTGTGACGTAATCTAAAATGCTAATTAGAAGATAAATGACTTAACAGTAAATATTCCTTTATTTATATGAATATCCATGTAGGCTACTAGATGAAACATATATAATATTCAAAATATTCATTTAAATGACCGTTAATATTTCGATCTAAAACAAACACCTACACAATAGCCTATGTAACTGTACCTTTAATTTAAGAACCATGGAAAAACTAACAATTAGGTTGTTAAAACCAGAGTTATCCGAAACACTAAAGTTTCGCTAATACTACACGAGTCTTGTAATTGGCAATTACCTTAGTGATTACTACCCAATATTTTAATCTCAGATACTCTGTATTTTGTTTGCTAAACAATTACAGAGTAATATTTTAGTTGCATGTATCTCTGCACAATTTCATTAAAATGTACCGGGTGTTCATAAAGTCTTGCCCTGATAAAGAAATCGAATAGCATGAAAACAAATGATGGTAGAATAATGTTTTATTTACAGTTTTAACAAGTGACTTCTTAAGTTTTATTTACATATTTTCAAACTCAATAAATTTCTATGTGTCGCCTTGGTTTGCCTGTAAATATTCGAGGCGACTTTTTTTCCCCCATACTGTATTTTGGTTAACATTCAATGAGTATCAGACTGCACTGCATTTCTTATTCTCTCTTTTAGTGACTCTTAATCAAGAACTGGGATAGAATACACTACATCTTTGACAAACCCCCACATAAAAAAGTCCAGAGGGGTAAAGTCTGGTGACCGAGGAGGCAATTTAGTCGGGCGATCACGCCCAATCCACCGTGACTTCAGTGATGCGCGGGCGTCAAGTTCGTTTCTTGTCACACACACTGCCCCTATCACAAAAATATGGATACCACCTCTCGATACTTTTTACATCAGGTGCAGTTGTTCTAAATGTTCGCACAAAAAGTCTTTGGACAGTACCGGTAATGGGGGACTGGGTTTCATAGAACCATAGGACACACTGTTACTTCTTCTGGAGGCTAACCATTTCTGATTTGCTTTTGTACAGAATTTAAAGAAAACTGCATTGTTGTCAAACAGCTAAACAAATGTGTTACCAACTTAATAATAAAAAACTACATTAAATTCTCTTCAAAAGAAGCAATGTAAGTTGCGTGTGGCTCTAATGGTTTCTGTGCAGCAAAGCTATCAAATCAGGGCAAGACTTTATGAACACCCGGTACATTAAAATGCCTAACTATATCTTAATATTTCTTTCTTTAAGAAAATATTTGTACATGGTATAGACATTTTCTCATTATCTTGTTTATTGCGTCATTAAATAACAATCCATCAGCAATGTACAGTAATTACAACAATCCCGAGACAGAGCTTTAAAGACATAATTCTCCATCTCGTCTTGAAATCTCAGAATTGTACAAGATCCTTCGCCTCCTTTCCTTTGACAACTGCAAATCTTCTTCTCTCCCTTAAACAACATCAAAGCTAATTGTTCCTATTTAACATATTCTTTGCTCAATTTATATTCGCTTACAGATTGTGTTATTTATAGGCCCTAACTGAGGATTCGTTTAAGGAATGTCATGAAATTATGTTACTACCATTAATTAATAATAATAAATAATTTTTCCGGTTTCTTCCGTTTGGATATATAGCTATTCATATATTACAATTTCCTATAGTGAGAGGTAAAGAAACAGTAAATAGTAGAGAGGTATTGAAATAGTAATTTGGTTTAGTTTATCTAGCATTTCAATTATCAGCAATAATTTATCAGTAATTCATCAATTAGTTTATCGTAGCTGTTAATTGGATAATGCCTTTCTAGGTTAACAAAAGCTACCCGATAAGAACAGTCAAACAAGTTGTTGATGACATTTTTGAAAAAGGTGACATCCTGCTCGGTTTTTAAGAGACTGAAAGACTAATTGCGAGATTAATGAAAAATTAAACTTGGTGTTGTACCTCTCCGTTCACATGCCCAATTAGTTTATCTCCATTATATTTTACATACAATACAATTTTATAAGGGAACTATACGAATCTTTATACCTACCATCACAAGCAGGTACACTCCAAATGAAAATTATAGGTAAAGCGGTCACCCATCAAAAACGTAGCCACACCCGATGTCGCTTGACATAATCTTCGCTCTCACTCTCATTATAGCATACTCTTTTGTTGCAAGTAACGGAAGGAAGTTTTTTTTACCTATGAATTGTAACGGAACAATCACTCGATGTGCAAAATGCCTAATTTCTATTACAACACTACTTATGTCAAATTCTAAGCTTTCATTTGTCTAGAACCTGTGTCATTATATTACATCTGTATAATTATGAACTTTTACCCGACGGTTTTGTATTCTGTTCAATAATTATTTATTTCCGCGTAAATGCCAGTTAACAAAGAGCTGCTAACAAACTATTTCCTTAATAAAATAAAATATGAATATTTTTATTTAAAATATACATTAAACTCAAACTCAAACTCAAACTCGTTTATTCATTCATTGGATTAAATTTTGAACACGTCATACTACAAAATTAAACAAGTTGTTTCAAGGTACAAAATAAACAAAACAAAATAAAATAAGGCAAAAAAAATTTAGGGATAAATATATGATTTAGCAATAAATTATTAAAATTCATTACAATAATGTACAACTTTACAATGGTACTTTTAATATTAGAATCGGTGCTTTTTGAAATGGTCGTAGGTGTTTAAAAATATTTAATTTAAAATTTTTTGAAGAGTTTATGTTTAATTTAATGTGTAAAGGTCTTGTATTTTCAACGAGAACATAATTAACGTCTTATTTTTGCAGTTTTAAACGGTAAAGTTAGATACATTATTTCATTAATTTTAATATGTTTTATTGATTTACTTAGTTTTAGTTTATTAGTGAATGATATTTTATATAGCAGATTATTTTATTTACTACCTATCAGAATGGAACAACAAAATATATAACTTTTCTATTCATCTCGTTTCTATTGTGGAAATTGAACGAAGGAATATTTCCCTCCAGACACTAGACTAATAGGTTGAATACTTTGTTCTTTTAAAAGCTAAATTGGATCAGTATTAATAAAGAGCAATGGTACCCTACTGTTTCATAATCAAGGACATCAAGTCTCGTTCTCTTTTCGCTTTGGATGTTTTCATCTGCATAAAATACAGAAGGAAACCGGAATCTGATGACTGAAAAGATTTTACTTTTAAATTAAAGTTTTAACATATAAAGCAAAGATTACTTAAATTTTTAAAATAATTTTTAAATGTTAAAACCATATTATTGATCAAAAGTAGTATTGATACAAGTGTATGAAACAATTGACTTTCATTTAAATTTTTTTGAGTACGGTACTATTATAATAATCTTGTAAATATATAAATTTATTTGTTAGAATTCTACATGGCTTGTTTTTAATTATTAACTGAGCCAGAGTTTGCTTTGAAAAACCGAGCAAATTGAAATTGAAGGAAAAGGCGGCCGAGTACCACCGGCTTCAATAGGGCCATTTAAAAAGCAGCCATTCGTAAATGGGCCCTAATCAAACATTTTTGCAATACATTCAACAAGTATGAATAATCATGTCGAATAACTTTTTTAATTATTTACAACTTTGGCCTTGTACTTTAAAGTTGATAGTATACAGTTAGAAGTTGACTATCATTAGAACCTGCTATTCAAGCATCATTCTTAACTAAACATAAAATGTAGTTTATTTAACAAAAAAATATGATTCCTGATAAAAAATTTCTGAAATAATTTTAAAATATTGATTGTAGGAAATGGCACAATGTGAAATAGACAGCAATATTGGCTTATAAAATAGTGAACACAGAATACTCGAACACCCAATACAAAGCTGTATAAGATTCAAGAAAATTGTATGTAATTCATTTGTATATAAAATTGTACATTTAATAGGAAATAATTTAGTAAAGGAAATAATTTAATAGCCAAAATTTAACTCTTTACTTGATTATCATAAATATAGGAGAGTGGCTGGCCCACTACACGTACAAATAATGTAATTTACATTTTTAAAATTCTTTATATTGCTTGCCTTTGACCAATAAAGTGCACTCCAATAATAGGTATCTAATACAGTTTCATTATATTCAGAATACATCTAATCTCTTTAACCTAAAAAATGTATCAATTTTGAAATTAATGCATTTCTGTTTAACAATACTCACAAAATTCATCAATGAGTTTATTATCTAATAATCTTTATGTCTATGTAAGAACGTTTGTTACACTTTTGAGAGCACCGTTTTTAAGGTATCACCAATCATAGGTTTATACTTTGATCTCAATCAGCTTTTATTATTATACGCAATTTTATGATAAGATTAAATGACACAGCCAAGAGATTCAACATTTAATTTGTTATGTTGGATCTGTTTGTAAAAGTATTAAGCTATTATTTGTAAAAGTAATATAATATATTATACAGGCTTTATGATTAAATTTCTGAGTGGTCGAACTAAATGTTGTAAAAATAAATCGTAAAAAATAAAAAAAAAACTAATAAAGGTAAATATAAAATTATATTCCCTTCACAAGTTTGAAATTTATACAAAACAGGACATTGTCCATTAGAAATAAATTGGTATGTATTTTTAAGTTGTTTTATTGTATTAGTCCATGTGCCACGTCCCAAAAAGGTATAATTTTGTGATCGCGATGAAACTTATACATCTGAATCAGACAGCTCTGGGGGTAGTAAAAATGCATATTATTCGAAAAAATATTTTCGGTTTTCAAGATGGCGGCCATTTAAAGATGGCGGATGCATGTTTATAATAGATAGGTTATATCTCGGTTATTTGTCATCAGATTTCAATAATTTTTTTTTCGTTTTGAAGATAATTAAATTTTCAAGATTTAATCTATTTACATTACTATACAAATTTTGCTTCGTTTCCGAGGTATTTATCAAAATATTTCTGATTGTTGTGTAATCTTTACCTTTAAGTCTTAATTACTCGTAGACCTTACATTTTACTCGAATATTGTTTATTACAAAAAAGATATATAATTTTATAACCTTTACAATGATATATAACATAATTTACTTTATGTAACCCATAGCGATATGAGAACCAAACACTTGGCTCGTGTCAGGGTTCGCCGCGACGGCGCGGCGATAGCGACTATGAGTGGACCTGGCCGGCCCGCACGGCTGACTCGCCTGGCGTCCAACAGGACTTATATTTTATATTTTCTTAACTGGATATATATATATATATATATATATATATATATATATTTTGCTTTAATAACATTAATATATTCACGGGTACCAAATTTGCTTATTCGATTAAAAACTTTTCGGTTACACTTTTAAAACCAAATATTGTGGTTTATAACACACCTGTTAATAAGTCATAGAAAGTCATTTTGTCGAGATGTTCTAAAACAGTATTTGTTTTTTAGATTGCCACTGTTCTACTCCTTCTAGCTACGTATAATTAATAAACATTTTAAAATTACCTTGATTATATTTACTCTTTAACATAAAATTACATTATTATTATTTTACCTTATAATCTAAAACAAGCACTGTTTGAAGGGGCAAAATTAATTCCGTCCAAGGATTTTTAATTTTTTTTTTGTATAAATATGGGGGCTTTAGCAATGAGAAATCGATTGTAACTGATTCCATGACTGGAAAAATCCCTTCCAAATTCTCATGTTATCCCTATGGAGATTTTTTTTAGCTACTTAATTGAACAGAAAAATGCGCCCAAATTTTTAGATATATGCATATGTGTTTAACCCGTGGTTCAACAAATTACAAGTGGCATTGTTGGTCTAGTGGTCTAGTCTAGGTCTGTCTCTATGACCACTAGTCTGGTATGGTCTAGTGAGTGGACGAAGCAAACGAGCTCGTTTAAAAAAGAAAAAGGTCAAGTGAGCGGAGCGAACAAGTTTTGTCTAAGGAAGGAAAGTGACGCTTTTAATTTTACCGATAAAAAGCTCGGTCCCCTTGGTATTATTTACTTTTTTTTTTTTTTTGAGGGAGAGGCGGAAAAATGCATTACGCACACAGGTGGCCAGCCTGTAGTGTGGGGCTCCCCTAAAAAACGGGTTTACCCACTAAAAAACCTCCTCTACTCTTTAGGAATCTAACCTGGAATTGTTTATCACATTACGTCAGGCTGGGCCTAAATTTGGCTTACGCCCGTGGGGCTCGCTCCTTATCCAGCCGCTCGATCAAGGAGTCTGGGCCACTTCGCGGTCCAGATTGGTTTTTTTTCCAGGAGGATGCCCCGGACGAACTGTGACAAACAATCCCAGTTGCCCTCATCCTCCAAAATCTTTTGGCAGACCGAGTCCACCGAAAATGCACCAAAGATTTGTGTGGCCTCCAGGCGGGGCACTTCCCAACGGGGACTGCGGAAGAATGTGTGTTCCGCGTCGTCGGGAACACCCGGGCAATAAATGCATTCCGGTGAACCGGTCTTTCCCATCCGGTTCAGGTACAACCGAAAATAGCCGTGACCTGTCAAAAATTGGGTCAGGTAGTAGTCCACCTCCCCATGCCGCCGTTCCACCCATGGTTGGACCTGCTTGATAAGTCGCGCAGTCCATCGTCCTCGGGTGTCGTGCTCCCAGCCGTGTTGCCACTGCTGGAAGGTTCGGGAGCGCTCTTCTGTTCTTGCCGTGTCCTTGCCTATCTCGCCTTGTCTCTGATAAATCGCTTTCCTCTCCCCTGCCAAGAGCTTGACAGGGATGACTCCAGCGACCACCAGGACGGCAGGCTCGGACACTGTCCGGTAGGCGGAACACACCTGAAGCGCAGCTTGACGCTAAACCCGGGCGAGTCGCAACCTGTAGCACTCCTTATCTAGAGCGCCTGCCCACACCTCTGCCCCGTAAAGGAGCACGGACTGGACCGCGGACATCAACAGACGTCTTCTGCTGGATCGGGGACCCCCGACTTTGGCCATCAGCCTACTAAGGTAAGTGACTACCTTAGCGGCCTTGTCCGCCGTACGGAAGATCTGATCCCTCCAGCTTAACTTGGTGTCCACCATAACCCCAAGGTATTTGGCGGCACGAGTTGATGTGACCACCTCCCTTCCCACTCGGAGTGGGACGACGGTGTCGATCCTCTTCTTCGTGAGGATCACGATCTCCGTCTTACTGAGAGCAAGCGAGAGACCGTGATCTGACATCCAGGTGTTGACCACACGCATGACTCGGTTCAACTTTAGTTGGGCCAGCTCAACGTTGCGTGCAGCAATAAGAGCTGCGACGTCATCGGCGTACCCAACCAAAGTGGTTTCCTCAGGCATCTCGGACCTCAGGAGGCTGTCATAGGCAACGTTCCAGAGATCCGGGCCGAGTATTGAACCTTGTGCGGCTCCAGAAGTGACTTCCATCGTCCGCGTTCCGTCCCTCGTGTCATAAATAAGGCTTCGAGAGCGTAGATAATCCTCGATGAGCCGCAACAGATATGCAGGAATACGAAAGGTGTTGCGAAGCGCATCCAACATATCGACCCACCTCGCCGAGTTGAAGGCATTCTTGACATCAAGCGTAACAAGAAGCATTACTCGGCGGGAGAAATGGTTGTGGCTCTCGGCTCTCTCCACAGCTCTCTGAACTTCGGTGACAGCGTCGATCGTTGACCATCCCTTTCTGAAGCCGTACTGACGGGGGCATAAGTCCCCGGCAGCTTCCACGGCAGAAGTCAGGCGGGAATGGATCACCTTCTCGAACAGCTTCCTAGCCGTGTCCAACATGCAGAGAGGCCTGTGGGACGACGGCAGCTCGGGATCACCTTTGCCCTTGCTGATCAGTACAAGCCTTGCTGTTTTCCAGGGAGCCGGAAACACCCCTTCTACTAAACAGGCAATGTACATTCTCAACAACAAGTCAGCGTTGATTGGAAATACTTTCTTTAAAGCCTCACTGGGAATCCCGTCCGGGCCAGGAGCCTTGTTGCTCTTCAGGGAGAGAACGGAGGTTTCCAGCTCCTCGAAGGTGAAGAGTGGAACGTCCTCTACCCGTCCGAAGTCAACCGGCGGTCGCTGTGGATGTTCAGGAAACAACGCAGCGACGATCCTCCCCATGGTGGCGCCCTCCATGATGGAAGTTAAAGAGCGGGCGCCAAGTTTCTGTGTTACAAGTTTGTAACCCAGGCCCCACGGGTCGGAGTCAACGTCGTCACGAAGTCTCCTGTTGATCGCCTGGCGGAGAGATTTTCTCGCAGCTTTATAGGCCTCCGATTTACGAACTCTTTCTGCGGGAATTCTTGCTCTTGTGGCGGCTCGTCTAGTTCTTAAACATGTTCTTCTGAGTTCCGCAATCTCTTCAGTCCACCAGTAAACGGGTTGTTTGTCGCGTCGGGGTTTCCTTCGCGGCATAGACTGGTCGCAGGCCGAGACGATCAGTTCCATCGTGGATGTTACTAGTGCCTCGGCCCCAGCCTCACCAGGATTCCCCTGCGCTCCCCAAGAGATGACTTCGGTGAACTTAACCACGTCCAGTTTGTTGGTGTTCCACCGGCGTGGCCCTTCCCGAGATGCGGAAACTCGACGATTTGCCTGATCATGCAAGTCAAAAACGATGTATTGGTGGTCGCTACCCGTGTAGTCCTCCACAACCCTCCAGCCAGAGATCCTCGGAAGGAGCGACTCGGACGCAAAGGTGACGTCAGGGATCGTGCCTCTCTGCCCGGGGCGCCGAAAAGTAGGTGTGTCGCCCTGGTTGAGGACGACAAGACCGGCCCTGGCGATGAAATCCAGGATGTATTTCCCCCGGGAGCTGGTAGAGGGCATTCCCCACTCGACGGCCCTGGCGTTGAAATGGCCACCAACGACGACATGCCCGGTGGTGCCGAGAACGCACTCCTCTAGGCTATCTATCTTGTCGCGAAAGTCCTGGACGGCCTCGTTGGGTGTGAGGTAGCAACTGAAGATAGTCACATCCCTACACCGAATCCAGACGAATCCTCGGCCGCGCCCGTGACTCCGCACCAAGACATCCTGTGTATTACGCGCCCAAAATGCAGCAGTACCGAGGCTGTCGGAGATCCAAATGTTTGGGTCTCTGTCCCGATACTGTTCGCTGATAAGGAGCGCGTCAGCACCAAGTTCTCGGGCGAGCTGATCTAGGAGGTTATCAGCTCCCCAGGATCTATGAAGATTGGCCTGGAGGATGCGAATTACCGGCCGTTGCCTTTTGCCTGTTCAAGTGCGGCTCTGAAGGCACCGCACTGACCAGACCCGGGTAAGTGACCGAGGGCACTGGAGCCTGAATCCTTGCAGAGGAAGCAGGATGGGCTCGAGGAACATTCCTTGCGTTTGTGGCCCTGGCCTCCACACTGGAAGCAGTTGGCATTCCTGTCGGGCCCTTTACAGTTTCGGGAGGAGTGGCCGAAACCGAGACAGCGGAAGCATCTCGAAACTACCACCCTCCGTTTGAGCCTGCAACTGACCCATCCAACTCTGAGGTGCTGAAGGCTAAGCAGCTTATTGGCGTGCTTTTCGCCCATCTCAGCAACAGCCATCCGGAGTTGACTTCGGTTAGGCTTTGTCAGCCATACCCTCACTCCATCAGCCGGTATCTCCGGGAGTGCCACCTGGATCGCACGGGTCACCTCATCTTCGGTGGAGAGGGCATCAAGGTCCCGAATCTCGACCGAACACTTCGGTTCTAGGGCCTTGATGGAGCCTTTGTCCCCAAGTGTAGTCTTGAGGGAAGCGGCAAAACCGATCTTATCACTCGACTTCCCCAGTTCGAGGAGGACATCCCCGTTCTGGGTTCGCCGAATAGACTTGATAACGGTGTCGGTCTCTTCCGGTTTGGCCTGCGATCTAATCTGACCCAGAACATCGGCAAATATCGCCCCTATAATGGCTTGATCAAGATTGCCTCCGTCCTGGGCTTCTTAGGCCTGGGTTGTTTAGGCTTTCTGGCAGTCTTGCCAGAGGCCTCCCCAACCGGGTTTGAGACTTGCGTCCGCTCCACCCTCGACGCACTTTTCGAAGCTGCCTCCGCTTGCTTCTGCCTCCTCCTTTCTTTTTTAGACAGGCGCGTCTTCCAGCCCCCCAAAGTTGTTGAGGCAGAGTTTGCTGCCAAGGCAGGATTAGCCGCCGGAGCAGGAACCTCTGCAGGAGTAGCCGCTGGAATCACGACAGCGCCCGGGGTGGATTGAGTAGCCTGGACAGGAGATGTCTGCGATGCCGCAGTGACAAAAACCGGTCTCGGCACTGAGTCCACCTCAACAAGCTCAGGGCTTCCCGGCGAAGAACCGCTCTGCCTCTTCTTTCGCTTTCTGGCTTGAGTCTGGGACTCAGCCAGATGAGCTTGAGGCGAAGCAGACATAACTCGGTTCATAACGTCGCGCTCCTGCTTCACTGCCTTCAGCCTGATCTTCCGGCATTCCTCGATTTCGCCAAGGAAATCCTCGAGTTTTGAAATTCCGTTCTTAATCGCCTTGTTGACGTTCTTCTGAATAAGGAGAGCCTTGGCCATCTCCTTCAAAAAATCGTTAATTTTCAACAGACATGAGTCTTCCTCCTCGTTGGCATCGTCCTGCTGCTGCCGAAGCATTTGCATCTCGAATGCCGGACGAAGAGGACTCTTCCTGGGAGCAATTCCTTGCATTCCGGCTAGAGGTGTTACCGGCTCAGTCTTCCCCATACCCAGCTCGACCTCATCTTTCTCCTTTCCGGTTACGGCCGATGACCCGGCGACACCAGTAGCCTTGAACGGGATCGGCGGAGGGGAGGTTTTAATTCCCCCTGTCGGCATCCCAGTCTTCGAGTTCGGGGACCTCTGCAGTTTTGAGCTGCGCTTAAAGGCGGCCTGCTCATTCTCCTTTAACTTCGTGTTTTGCATTTTAAAATCCATGCTATTTTATCACCAGCGCATCGTGCGGCAAGAGGCGGCCCTTCATCGGCCGAGAGCGGGTACACCCTCGGAGGTCTACCCCCCGTAGGAGATAAGACACCCCTACCCCGGTACTCCGGGGCCCGAACCTCCGTTTGCCCAGCACCGATACACAAAATGTGCCGGACGTGCTGGGGGTCGCACCGTGGCAATGCAGAGTCCGATCCCTGCATCCATGCCGCACTCCCTGACTAAGGTCCGAAGCGGCTGGCTTCTGACGACACACTGGAGGAGACCATCGGCAGTGCGAGGCACACATCAGTCCCTGCAACACAACAGGGACACTCCCAGGACCCCCCAGCATGCGCCGGTCGAAAGAAGGTGGAAAGACACCCTTGATTCGGGGTCGAAAACAAGAAGGTGAGCAAGGTTAGCTCAGGAAAAAATAAAGACGGTGAGCTAAGACCTGAAAGATGAGAAGAAAGGCCCTAGCTCGGGAAGAACTGTGAGGAGGGTCTCACAGCTTGGCTCAGGTACCCCGGGGTCGCCAAGAAACACCCGTACAGTGGAAAGCCCCCTGCCCCTGAGGGAGGTATTATTTACTATAGGCCCTACCCTAAAACAAGCAATGGCTGTATAAGAACAAACTTATTCCTGCACAAGTATTTATTTATTATTTTTTAATATGCTGTTTTCGGCCACAAGATAGACTATTGGTTGGAACTGGTCCCTTAGCTGTGAAAATCAGGGTTTCGTTTTACAGCTCTTTAAAGTTAAAATGTTATACTAATTATAATTTGTATGTTGATTTGTAAACACTAATTTTAACAAAAATCAACTGATAACCAATATAAAAATTTAAAATGTAGTTCAACTCAACACAATTATTCCAAAGTGCAGCAATCTTTGATCGTCCTAAAAAGGAATAAGATTGCGCTTGAGCGTGTGGAAAATAAAAGTGACATTTAATAATTTTACCTAGCACAAGCTCGGTCCCCCTAGTACTTATTATAACAAACGTGTACTTTAAATTAATCTTAGTACCCCTAATGATATTAATTCTTTCAAAATGCTCAATAGAGCACTTAAGCGTTGTTTAAAATTAGCCTATACATTATATAAGGACCCATACATTTAGTAGCTTTTTACCCACATAGGCTAAAAGTTTTATGAAAGAAAGTTAAATAAAATAAAATGTTAAATTAATAAAAGTTTTTTGAAAAAAATGCTATCCATATTAATTTAGGCTATTTTAAATTGATTATCATTCGATTTCAATTTGACGATGCGTTTATTGTGTTCAAGCTAGTTATGTGAAATCAAAATATTTATAAAAATCTAGAAATCCAGGCAAATAATAATTAAGAATAATAATAATGCAACCATCTTCAGGATTATCTAATACCATACATAATATTTATATATAACGTACATTCTACGAGAGTCGGCAATAATAAACTTTTAACTAATTGCAGTTGATGTGAAAGCAACTGTTGGCTAACAATAACATTTTTATTAATGTTATAATTTTATATAACTAATCTGATCGCTATGTATTAAACACAATATTATTAAATTGAAGTCCAATGATAAATGAAATTAATTTATATGAATAAAAACTAAAAGTCACTGACGATTTTGTTTTTGTTATTCCATGGAAACTATACATGTTACATAATTAAACGAAATAGCAATAGAGGGGTAATTTAATACCATGAATGATGGGTAGATTTTATTGACACATCAGGCAACATTTGGAGTTGGTAGACTGATGATAAGCAGTTGATGCAAAATCTGGTATTTGGGGGGTATGTGCGAAAATTGCATCAGTATAAGATGTTTAAAATAAGTTTTAAGCTGTGAATGATGATGGGCATCATAAAATAGGTCATCATTGCTCTATTAGTAATAAATTTATGATCTCCATCATCATTCACAGAGCAAAACTTATTTTAAACATCTTATACTGATGCAGTTTTCGCACATACCCCCAATCACCAGATTTTGCATCAACTGCTTATCATCAGTATACCAACTCCAAATGTTACCTGATGTTTCAACAAAATCTAACCATCATTAATGGTATTAAATTACCTCTCTATTGATATTTCGTTTATTTATGTAACATGTATAGTTTCCATAGAATAACAAAAACAAAATCGTCAGTGACTTTTCAGCCACCCTATTAATTAGGCCTATGTATTCTCAAATAATGTAGGCCTATGTTTAAACAGGAAATTAGATGTTTTATTAAACATTATCAGAGAACTACTATCATTAGTAAGCTTAAATACTTTTTAAAAATAATAATATAATTTTTATTTCATGCAGTAAATTTATAATTTAATTGTTTGTAATTTTGTCTTAGCAAATTATATTTAATTTTACAGAATAGTAAAATAAAGCTGAATAAAGAAGAAAGGTCCATTTCAATCAAAGTTCCTCCTTTATTTACGTACGAAAACCATTTTTACTGTTACACACGCGTTAGTACAGAAAGGTATTCTGGTACAGAAAGGCCACCAGAAAGGTACAGAAAGGTACCGTAGTTTTATTTGAACTTTAACTTAGGCTATACATTAACAAAACAAATTTAGTACCGTATACGTTTATTATAATTTAGAAATATATATTAATTTTTAACTATATTATACACTAACTAATAATCTTTAAAAAATTTATTTTGTTTCTTTTAGAATTTTTTGATAAGTATAATAGGCAATATTTGGCATTAAAAATGTTACCTAAAAATTTTTAGCCGAATAAGCAAATTTGTTACCTGTGAATATATTAATATTATTAAAGCAATATATATATATATATATATCCAGTTAAGAAAAATATAACGCAAATCCTGTTGGACGCCAGGCGAGTTTAATTTTGCCCCTTCAAACAGTGCTTGTTTTAGATTATAAGGTAAAATAATAATAATGTAATTTTATGTTAAAGAGTAAATATAGGGCCTAATCAAGGTAATTTTAAAATGTTTATTAATTATACGTAGCTAGAAGGAGTAGAACAGTGGCAATCTAAAAAACAAATACTGTTTTAGAACATCTCGACAAAATGACTTTCTATGACTTATTAACAGGTGTGTTATAAACCACAATATTTGGTTTTAAAAGTGTAACCGAAAAGTTTTTAATCGAATAAGCAAATTTGGTACCCGTGAATATATTAATGTTATTAAAGCAAAAAAAAAAAAATATATATATATATATATATATATATATATATATCTCCAGTTAAGAAAAATATAAAATATAAGTCCTGTTGGACGCCAGGCGAGTCAGCCGTGCGGGCCGGCCAGGTCCACTCATAGTCGCTATCGCCGCGCCGTCGCGGCGAACCCTGACACGAGCCAAGTGTTTGGTTCTCATATCGCTATGGGTTACATAAAGTAAATTATGTTATATATCATTGTAAAGCTTATAAAATTATATATCTTTTTTGTAATAAACAATATTCGAGTAAAATGTAAGGTCTACGAGTAATTAAGACTTAAAGGTAAAGATTACACAACAATCAGAAATATTTTGATAAATACCTCGGAAACGAAGCCAAATTTTGTATAGTAATGTTAATGGATTAAATCTTAAAAATTTAATTATCTTCAAAACGAAAAAAAATTTATTTAAATCGGATGACAAACAACCGAGATATAACCTATCTATTATAAACATGCATCCGCCATCTTTAAATGGCCGCCATCTTGAAAACCGAAAATATTTTTTCGAATAATATGCATTTTTACTACCCCCAGAGGTGTCTGATTCAGATGTATAAGTTTCATCGTGATCACAAAATTATACCTTTTTGGGACCTGGCACATGGACTATATAATCTAGACTCTACTTTGTAGTAATATCTGAGTAGCAATTGCGGATTTTCAAGAGGTCACTATTTCAGGAACCCAGATAACAAGTGAAGGGGCTCAGTCAAGGACCTACATGACGATCACCAGGCCGAGCACATAAATTCACGAAGAAGAGGTTGGTGCTGTTATATGCTACGATATAGTATCTACGATTGTATTCCACTTTGATCATGCAACACGTTCGTCCGATTATGCGATTCTATATTTATTCTTCGTATACAAAATTGGTTTTCTTAAAAAATAATATGCCTTATTTATGTTGATTTTATTTTACCTTTATTTATGATAAAGTACATTTAAAGCTAGCTGCCACTAATGTTATTAAGTTAAAATTATATTTACCTATGTAACATCCGCATAACACATATGTACATCCGCTTCAGTACTACAACACTGAATACTGAATACAACACTGTATATTGGTATCAAACATTCTCCGGACCTACCTGTTTCTGAGGAACATAAAATACGCAATCCAATATTCTACTTTTACGACAAGCCTATTTCAATGTAACGAGCAAACCTTTAAATCAAATACAGGCTCTTTGCTCTCAGATATTCTACCGTTTGATATAAAAATACATAAGTTTTGTAATGTATATTTTAATTTTTATCTGTGAAAGATTTTTTATATCCCTACCATCACAAGTTCCTCAAAATATAACCTCTACACATTTTCCATTCTTTGAGAACCAAGAAAATTGTTAAAATTTGTTTTTTATTAGCTAAAATTACGTTTATAATTAACAATTGCTACAGTTATATAAATACCTAGAGAAGTTTTCTAACCATTATTTATTTGAGTAAAACCAAATCAGATTTCACTCTAAATAGTGTAACAAGTTGAAAATAGTTTAATGTTAAAAAAGTCTAGCATAGTTTATCTATAAAAAAATCAAATTTACGTTTTAGAGCAGACAAAAATAATAGAATTAAACATCAGAGTAAAGAAAACTGAACATCAACTAACGTTAATGGAAACAGACATTGCTGCGGTATCCTACGTTTATGGTAAGATTTTAGGAGGAATAACTGGGAAAAACTTCAAGTTAATAGTGCAAAAATCCCATTTGGTAATGAAAAAATTTATTTTATTTAATAAGCACCTGTTTTATTTCTGTAGGTTCCTCCATTTTATAACATATCTACTTAGGTTATAATAATCTCTATAAATTATACTAACCATTTAATCCTTCTGCTTACAAGTTTGAGTAGTTGGCCTTGATGTTTCAATAATAACAGGAATTATGAGAGTAAAAATTAAGAAATTGGATTGTTGAATTTAATTAAAATTGGTTAACAGTTTTTCACATTGTTAAATAGTTAATTAGTAGAGATAATGCAATAGCTGACGAGGAACTGTGTGGACAATAGACATCACTAACACAAGCACGGTCCAGTTGGCTGATGGTCCAGCTACATAATCTGTTAATGGTTGCTGCATGCCAATCAACTGCTGTTCTGTCCAGAGAAATACAACAATATGTTACTTTGTTCTTCCCTGTAAGTAAATTCCCTGTTATCTAGACATATTCGAATAAATAATAATATTTATGAGATTTGTACCACGAACAATATTGTAACAACACATTAACGCTGTTAATTTTCTAATGGTTATAAGTAACGTATAATAAACACAAAGTTTAATTTATCACTCAATATCGCATCTTAATGTTCCTGAGGCAATAAATCAATCAATTCTTCGTTTTAATTTCGTTTAATAGAGATTTATGGTAGGATTAATCGCGATCTCGGGAGATTTCAACCGACTCTTGAATACAGATTGTTTTCATTAAATGGAAATTACCGTCCTTTCCCGCACCCGTCAACAGTTTTACGTTCACCAGATTTAATTTTGGGTGAAAATATAATTCGTGTTTATTTAGTTTCATATTAAATCTAAAAAAATTCTATTTGCCTTTATCCAATCTTTTTCTTTATCCAAGCCTTTTAATTTCTGTTAAATATATATTTTTTTAAGCTTATCTTTGATGTGTCAAAAGCCATTAATAAGGTCTTGAAGGAGTCGTACATGTTATTTAAGTAAAAAAACTTTAATTCTTTAGTCAAACAACTTCACGCCGATATTTTGTACCAGCACTAATAGACCGGTAAAATTTGTCGAAAATTATTCAAAATATTGTAACCATATATACATAGTGAATTTGTGTCTGATCAAGATATCCATAGGGAAGATTTTTATTTCAATTTTAGACTTAGGCTAACCAAGTTTAATTCTTTTTTAATATAAAAAATTTGTATACCTCATAATGGGGCTTATAACGCGAATTTTGTAATATTACATTAAATATTGTACTCGGTCATGCCTTTCAGTGGTGGCTCACCGATAAGGACTCCTAAACGCCACCCCCCCTACAAATTGATTAAAAAGATCAAATTAGTAAATTAACAAAAAATATTATTATAAGTAATGACAATTTGATAGGTTGTAAGTTGAAGATAGAAACAGAGCGTACCGAAATAAAATCCAAAATAGGCGACGATTTTGTCTCTAATTCTATCTCGGCCGGCCGGGGCCGGAGTGACGGACGCCGGCCACGGCGTCCTAGCGCTCTTGTAAAATCAAATGGAGACTCGCATACGCGCACCTCACTCACACAGGAACACACAACGGCTGCTATTGCAACGCTCTGCCCGGCGCCCTAGGCTGCAAGCGCCACTGCTCCAGCCTCTGCTACCAACATTCATCAGTGCCAATAATGTGACTGTCTGTTCCCTCGCGATAACGCGATTTAGTCGTCCGTCTGGGTTTTGTTTTGCGTAATGTTGTACGTGTTGGTATGCGTTGTGATTATATAGTGAATTATATAGATTTGTGTGGAAAGGTAAATTAGTGATAGTGAAATGGGTGACGTTGGAGATTAGCAACATTTACACCAGGTAAATCGTATAGTAGGTAATAGAATTAATAAAAAAACATTAAACATTACTATTACTTCGAAAAATCTGGGCCTCCAATGCCCAATTTAGTTATCAATCAAATACAAAATCGAACAAAACAAAAATTTAATTAAAAGTGTTTTATAAATCTATACTTATTTAATACGCTAAGGGCATATTTCCATTATATGTTTGGGTAGAAAACTCCTCCTACAATTCTCAGCCGATTTTCAAGTTTTTTATGTCATTGGATAGGGCTTGGTCTGCAGTTGTTTGCACCAAAATTTATGAAAATCTGACGTAAAATAAAGACGCTATCCTCAAATTAAATTTTAAATTTTCCCATTAGATTTCCATTTAACATTGAGATTGGTTTAAGCATTTAAATCATCTGTTAAAGTACAGCTGTGTAGTTTCTGGTTATCACTGATATTCACACTATTGGATTGGTCGGATTGATTTAGAACTAAATATAACTTTTGTATTGTATCAAAATAAATTGCTCGATGTCGAGCAACACGTGCACTAGTTTATACAATTAGGCCAATTGGCTCTGTGGCTATAATATTAAAAACTCGTCTCTCTGTAACACTTGGTTGATTATAGGAGTTCAGGATCGCTTCTTAAACTGTTGGTTGTATTTAAGACATTAAACATTTGAACGAAAAAGTTAAAAAATATTAAAAGAGTGACAAACACATGAATGCATTTATAGAATTTTAAGTACTTGGAAGGATCGAAATTCGATTTGCGATATTAAATAAAACTATAGGCCTACAAAATATCTTGAGAGATGGATATTTTCTTTTTTGGCTGGATTTCGTTTAGCAAAATATTTCCACATTGCGATGTGTACTTTACAGTCAATTTAAATATAAAACAATTGATTGTAATAAGGCTTTCAAGTTCGATAACGACTTTAAAATTGAAATAAAAAAAATAATAAACTTCCCTGAACTGGATCAGTCCAGTGTGAACAATAGCGTACCTGAACTCAGACGTAAACGCTTGTTGAAAACCTGAAATATATTGTCGAAAAGGAAGTGTGTGACATCTTAACATCCGGTGTAGGCAAAAGCTTTCAATTCTTATAACACCTGTCCGCGGCAAAACTATTTTAGCCTGATTTGTTTCTTCAATTCAAAAACAAATGTCACGAAAAAGAAGCCTTTGCACTGAAACGGATTCATATCAAATGAATAAAAACTAAAACAATGCTTTTTTTAGGTTAATCATATTGACCTAAAAAAGTCATCTCTGTTGTACATGACTTTTTGTTAACAATTGTGATTCAAATTTTTATTTTTCAATTCAATTTCAACTTTGTGATAGAATTTTACCTGTTTGATGGAGTGACCATAATTTATTGACACAAGAGATAACTGCTTTTCCTGAAGCAGACATTGATCACTTATCTTCACTGGCGTAAATATAAAATAAAATAATGATAAGAGCCCCTACGCCGTTCCCAACCACCGTCCGCCACTGATGTCTTTTGACATTTTCTTTCCGATATTTTAGTAATTTAATTTTAGTTAATTTATTATAAATTAATGAATTGTTTAACTGACTTTATAAATTAAATTCAATACTTCAAAATTCTGTGTCTCTATTATTAGTACAATTGGAATAATTGGTATTTTTTAAATTTAATTTAAACTTGTTATTCTATCTTTACATTTAACACCCCAAAGAGGGTAACTTGCCTTGGTTTACAAGAGACTTACGGGAATGTTCATGTTCTGCCATTTAACATGTTTATAATAATGCAGCTTTAAGAATTTTTCATCTGCACCATGTACTCGTAAAAAATGTTTCGTATAACACTGAGGTTTGAATAATTGATTTAATATTTGTAACAACCTTTACATCGAGATTTATTGTTGGATCTAATGGCAAACTCAGGGGAATCTAACTGACACTTGAATACAGATTGTTTTCATCAAAGGGATATTACCGTTCTTTCTCAAAGTTGTCAGTTTTCTAATTTAATCTGCAGTAAATAAGTTAATATACACAATCAATAATCGTGTTTAATTAATTTTTCACTACCTTTTTGTATACAACTCAAAACTGGGGATAGCTCAACTCTAAGTACAATTATTCATGAACTAATCAGAGATAATCAAACCGGCGTCTCAACATTATTTATAATAAATTAAGAAGGATCAAATACTAAACAATTTGTACAGATATACCTTTTTTTAGCAGCAATTTTTACATTTTATGAAATAATCTAAGCCAGTACTAACAATTGGTTTCTGTGAGCATGCATGTTTCCAGTCATTAATAATAAAATTCTCAATCCACCCCAAATGATCTTCTCCAATGAACTCATGAATACAATTCTTTAAACGAAATCACTCTTCCATGATTCTACAATTCTTTAAACGAAATTTCTTCAAACGAATTCTTTAAATTCTTTAAATTCTTCAAATTCTTTAAATTCTTTAAATTCTTTAAATTCTCTTTAAATTCAAATTCTTTAAACGAAATTTCTCTCTTCCATGTATGTATGTCTCTTGTGGCTAAAGGAACATGGTCGACGATAGTTCAAGTCTTCCTTCATAGTAACATAATGAAAATATTTTATGAACTTGCCTCCAATATTATACAATACTTATTATTATACCTTTAATTATATTATAAAATATAGTAGGGGTGTTCGATTATATTAAAAAATCATATTAATTGTATACGAATATTTCTTGCAATACTCAAGACCTTGGGTTATAATTTTTAGCAGTAATAAATTAATTTGAGATTACTAAATCTGATTGACTTTTTTAGCTCATGTTGACGAATTCGATCCAAAATATTGCAAAAAATATATAAAACCATAATATATTGGACAGAAATATTTATGTTACTGAGTAACTATATTGTACAAATTTACTGAGTCGAAAGAGCTCCTTATAAAGGAGTGATGGTTAAAGTTTTCTTTATTTTTAGTTTACGCTAGCAGATACTCGACATGTTTTGCAGTGCCAAACTGAAATTGATTTATTGTTTCCATGTCAACAGCTGGAAGAGAGTTTTAAACCTTGACATAGGTACATTAATGACTGTCCTGGGCTAAGCCCTGAGGGCTATACAAAATCCAATGGCTTATAAACCTTCCCGTGAAATTTTCCATGTATGTACCAAGTTTCATGGTAAACGGTCCAGAGGCCACCAATCGCAAATATACATACAAATATATACATACCAACATCCTCTTTTACAAATGTAGATTATGTAAGTTAATTCATCCTACATGTATGTGAGTCGTGTAATATATATATATATATATATATATATATATATATATATATATATATATATATATATATATATCAATACTAATCTGCAAAAACCTATATATATATTTACGCAAAGCTCATTTTGATCCCAAAGATTAAAATAATAGCCAAAATGAATACAAAGATAATTTTCCAAAAAGTGTGCTTGTTTAGTTGGTGACAAAGGTCTATAGGGACATTAACAACGCCAAATGTTAAAATTAACAGCCATGTGCCTGCTCTGGGACGGCCGTTGTCGTTGTTTTATATTCATTGAGCACAAGGGAATAAATGTATGGTTTAATTAAGTCTTGTAAAAATTTTCTCTCTATTATTTCCATTAAAGATTATCAAACATTTCTGTAAAATTTGAGCATATCGTTAAATTTTGGAATGTTACCATTATACCAAGAGGCTTGTAATACATTATGTTTTAAGACAATGCAGTATTTGTTGTGAGTGATAGGGAAGGCTAGAACATCAATTTTAAATACAAAATAATATAATGAAATTAGTGCCTCTGTGGACTATAGAGGATTATAATGGGTCCAAAATTAAATTTTAATAACTTTTACCTGGTCCATTGGCATATTTCAAGCTATAAGCGCTTTTAGAGGAAACAGTCAAACCCTTCACCATGTAAGCTCATTCAATCAAATTAATTGCCCTTTGACCCATAGTCTAAGAGGTGAACTGTTTGGTTTCATTGACATCTGGAAATTAATGACATCACTGAACAACTAATTGTTAACCATTTATCATTCGTTTTGTTACTCTGGTCCGTATATGGATCTTAGAGTTTAGAGATTTATAAGAAATTTTAAATGTTGGTATTGTACCATAGGTACATTTTTTTATTAAATTTTACAATCCTTTGTGGAAAAATTATGTAAAACCACGAACGGCCAAATAGTATTATCATGACGAAACAAGATATCTTTAAAACCACTAGGGACAGGCTAGCACATAAACTAAATTAGCACTTACTGGAGACATAAAATAGATTATTCTATACCGACCGGTGACACTTGAAATCCATTTTCGCTTGGTAACTATCCACTTTTTAATAAGCGTTTGATTCTTTAAATACACAATACTCTCTACTTTAAATGGATGCTTTATGCTATCATCTTTATATCTTTGCCTATATCGGTTGTGGCCTATTGAATAACGTTTACAGTTTTTATAGCTTGATAAAACTTTTCTTTAATCTCATCATGACTTAAAATGTTATTCTACATTAGGACTGTGCTACTTTGTTAAGAGGGCTCACGATGAAGAGGGAACTTCCGGATAATGCTTCGACCCCCTAATCTTAATTTCTAAATTAGATGAATATTATATTTCAAAGCAAATCAGTATATTAATGGCTTATTAACAAAGGGCAATTCGTTAAAAAAATTAATTTCACATACACCTCTGACTATGCTCGGTAATTTGATTCTGCGATTTTAGAAATGTTATACGTCAGGATGTATAAATTAAGTTAATTCAATAAACAAGGATTTGTATCATAATTTTCACAGACATTATTATTTTAAAATTCCTAAAGCCCACTTTGTACTAAAGCAATCCAATTACAATTCTAACTAAGATGGTAAAAGGTATAACTACATTGGAATGGGACTAGATATGTTGTTTTCCTAATTAACAACAACAAAATAGGAGACAATGACGGTACAGTAAGAAAAAAAATTATCCCAAAACATCCTAAATTTAACAAATTAAACACCTGAACGGACAGAAATAACAATCTGTAACAAAATAAGACATATTTCTTGTTTAGAGACAATCATTATAAATCTATCACTGCCTTTACAGTAGAACTCTCATAGCATTTATAGCAAATATGGTAGTTCTAAGGTTCACGAATTAAAACTATTGCCCTCGTCACCATTATCTTTTGGTAGGGGAAGCAAGAATCTTAGGTAACATTAAGGAATAAAATAACTTCGCACGCATCAACAGAAAGGTTGAGAATAAGTCTTATCAAAAATCTAAATTATATACTCTCGCATGTGTAACTCATTGGGGTATCAGAAATTCGTCAAGTGTCGGTAAGGTAGATTAAAGGGTAATGTAGTACAAGAGTGGTAACGTAGTTCACTTAGCTTGAGGAAAGATCTGAAATAAGTTTTAAATGTTGTATTAATATATTACTAGCAAAAAACTGAATTTAAAGACGGAGCACCGATAGCGTCGTATACTCCAGTCGGCCGCAGGGCCGCCAACCATAAAAAAATAATGGAGTTTCAAAAAAAAAAAAAATTTTCACAAAAAAGGAGTTTCAATTCTATATTTATTTACTCTGATTGTTCTCAATACCACCTTTACAATTACTAATGTATTGACCTCTGACAAAGTTCAATTTCATATCAAATATTATTCCATATACAATACAGTTAAAGTTACATAAATAATACCTCCTTGGTTACTACAAAAATTGTCAACATACTGGGAGTCGCCAATTACCGAAACGCCCTTTTTAAGAAATACAAAACTAATTTTTATAACATTAACCAATTGTGCCTTTATAGGTAAAGCGGTCTATCCACCGAGGGTAGTTTCAATGTACCTGAAATTACCTTTCCGGACCGGAAGACACTGATTTCAAATGCAATTTTTTTTAGTTTTACATGGTTTTTAAGAAAACTTTACAATTTGATCTTGTACGCGTAATTTTAGAAGTTTAGGGAATATTTGCGGTTGAAATTTAGATTTTCCTCATTAGAATAACATGAAACAAATTTACATATCTTCTCTGAGCATTTTAAGGTTAAACAAAAATGGCTCGGCACAAAAATGTCTTAGACTCTTTTAAATACGTTTCCAACAAAGATTTTCACTTTGGTCCAAAATGCTTTTTTATTAAATTTACAACATGACGGAGATTAATGAACATGTATTTAAATGTTTAGTAAAACTAATCACGTGGTAATTGATGTTTTATGATGGTACATTATTTTTAATGGGGTTCTTAGACATTTACATGTTTGGTAAGTTATGTTATATGTAATATATGTAAAATTTTCCCCAGTAAATAAAAATTAATTTCATGCTATTTATTCTTCAAAAACATTATGATTAGGGTTTAAAATAATTAATTTTAAAGTTGCTTCAAAATAACGTCTGGTCCCCTCTGTATTGAAATCAGTGTCAACCAACAGAGTGAAATAGGTTTACCTACAACGGCACATTTTTTTTAAGTACAATTTTAAAAGAGGTGCAAGGTTGGTATGGGACTCCCGGTAAGACAATATCATATTTGCACGATAGCGCTCTAAAAATTGGTTCTTTATTTGGGATGGCACTTAATTTCTAACGAACTCATTAGGAAGTACATCATTGACTTTACCTGATAGCATGCTAATTTAAATTTTACAATTCAACAAAAATTTTAACTAAAATAGCAGATTACACAATTGATTTATCTTTTAGTGCGTACTAAGTGAACGTTGAATTAAAAAAGGTGGCAGTACAGTATTTTTATTTAAAATGAAAAAGCTTTTTTATTTCCTGCCCCCCTAGAAAACTATCTGATTTCGACGGCCAAATTATAACATCCGAGGCAATCCTAGCGAACATCTTTCAAGTTACTCTTTCAAGTTTGGTTCTATGAATTTTTGCCTTCCAGTCCGTTCAAATGTTTATTTATTTTTGCGGGGAATTTTACCCCATGTAGACGTACTTTTACAACTACTATAATATTTTACTCAGAACATTCACTTGCGCATAGACATATCTTGCACAGTAACAATATCAATTAAATTATCAATCTTAAAAATTATCATGATGATTTCCAATATCACGTATTCTTCTTTTGACTGTTAGTCAGAACCAATTGCTATATCAAGCAACTGATTGTTTTACTTTGATTGTTATTTACTGACCTGGTCCTACGGCTAAAACATACGTCCTTTTGATGTTTATGGTAATTTTGATATTTTAACCATTATTTAACATACATTTGTTAGTAACTGCTGTATTATTGTATTTAGAAGCTTGAAGTTTTTTTATTTGTCTTGACAGTAATTTTTTTGGAAATTAGGTAAATTTAAAAGTTTAACACCATTAAAAACTGAAATGAAACAATTGTAATGAATGCCATTACTACATTATGTATTTATCATTGTATGTTCAATATTACTGGATCGTTATGTTATTCCCTGGAATTTCAACACAACTAATTGAAGGATAGTAACTGAATAGTATTTTTGTAAATAAAAGGGTTTTTTGGCAGGTTTTATCCACTTTTTTAAGATTTCCAATTATTTTGTTTTAATGGAATTTTTTATTGTTTTCGATGATCTACTGCACATTTTTTATTCAGTTTATACATTTAATTTTTTCATATATTTATTTATACTTATTTTATAATTTTAAGTAAATACTTATACAATACCTACATAATAAATTTATTCACAACTCCATTAACATTTATAGAATTCAGGGGAATTATGAAGGGGGTTTGGGGAAAGAGTCTATGAAAACGAGCCGTAGGCGAATATATTTTCATTACTTGGATTGAGGTGGTTACACAAGTTCAAATTTAGGTTATTTCTGCAGTCGTGGGAGTTAATTTATGTAATAAATAAATGACAAACTCATTTATTTTGCTAATTTGCTCTTTACAAACTCTTATATGTATATGTATTCTGTTCATTATATGCGACTTAAACCACAATTAACGAATTTCTGGGCAACCCCTACGGGGGGCATGGGGGCGGAGCCCCCATCGAGCCGTAGGCGAGTAACTTACTATAAAGTCAAGTTTTATCATTATAAATAATATAATGTATTAAGGTACTTTGAATCTATACTCTATTAAAATTATAACTTACTATAAAGTCAAGTTTTATCATTATAAATAATATAATGTATTAAGGTACTTTGAATCTATACTCTATTAAAATTATTACGGTTTTGTTTTATTCAAAGCAACATGTAGAGATTAAAGACAAAGGGTATATTTAAAACTTTGTTGCCTGTTTATCACTTGTTTATTTAGTAGTTGGCATTAGAACTGTCTTTAGATGCTGGCCAAAGCAGCTGACACGATATCGATCTTGGATTTGATTATCTCACGGCGAATATCGAGTACTGTATAATTGTTATCTGTCGATTTTTTTTTTTTTTTTTTTTGTAAAATGAAAAATACTTGAATAAGTTCGCGAACAAAAAATGATCTGATCATAGGAACGGGGTTTTATTGGGTTTGAAAAAGGTCAAAAATATTTTTACTTTTATTTTTACCTTAATATTTTAAATCCAACAATTTGAACATAAACAATTAAAAAGAGTTCGAAAAAACAACTTAGTATTTAAATGTTTATGTTACCTTAAATGGTTAGGAAGAAATATATAAAAATTCCCACGTTATTCTTACTGGAAATCAACAAAACCTTCTATCTTGCTTATTTATTGACATATGTTGATACAATTTGGTATCAACATTTACTAGGTAGAGTTTAACTTTTAAGTTAAACTCTACCTAACCTCTAACCTCTACCTTTTAAGTTTAAGTTTAACTTTGTATTCACTTACAAAACCCATATGGTGCAATACCTACATACTTAACCCCATGGTTTTGATGGAGAAATAGAATAAATACACAAAAAACCATTGGAAATTCACTGAGTACGCCAATGTGTAGCGACGGGGACATTTTATTATATTGGTTCCAATGACATTAAAGATTATTATTGTCTCGTGCGTACATTGAGGTGCCAGGAGGGGGCGGCAGCGCGCCAAATGTAGATGTGGTTGACCGCATGCGGTGGCGGCGGCAGTGGTGCGGTGTGTCCGGCGATAATTACAACAGTTTGGTCCAATGCGGTTAATTACCCAGCGTTCATTACACGTTGAGTGTCGTGCGGTTAGTGAGTGGGGCAGTCGATAAGATTGTACCAGTGAGCCATGAGCCATGAGTAGCTGCGACCACATCAGTGCTGGGCGACATCGCCGGCGACATTGAAATGTAGGTAAACTGTGTTGAATTAGGAATAGTTCTTCTACATCCAACTTCGACTACTTTTAGTTTGAAAATTGTTTTTCTTTACTGAAGGCAAATGTTTCTGTAAGAGATTATACTCACCACAGGTAAAATAAATTATATAAATATAAAATTAGAAAATAGAAAATAGCATACATTAAAAGAACTAAATGTTTTAAAAATAGAATTGTACATAAAATTTAAATCTTAAAAAATTATAATAATTTAAAATTTGCATACTATAATATTAACTTATAATAGTGCATTCATTACAGACGATAGGTAATTTACTACGAAAAGAAGCTTATTTAACATCCTAAGTGTGGGTGATACCAAGCTACCAAAAAATATGCAAACGTTAAATTATAAAATAACTTACAAGGCAAAAACACTAACGCTATAAATGTAACAACCAAATATGCAATTTCTTTCTTTTTGTATTGCTCATGAGAGTCTATTACAAATATATCTACGAATATATAAGATTATGAATAGTAAATATTATAATACACTGCATAGTTAAACTAATTATCAGTCCCTTTTTTAACCAGTTAATTGGTCACAATTTTTATAAGTGAATTTGTAACAAAAATTTTTAATTATTTGACACAAAAAATTCAAAACAAAATGTAACATAACAAAACAAATATTTGTAAATAGAAATCAGCCATAGCCATTTACAATTAAAGCACTATAACCTTACCCAAGTGTGATTGACTTATTTACAAACAGACTTAGAAAAACTGTATAAAACACTCCACAA
Source organism: Neoaliturus tenellus (assembly GCA_030545055.2). Taxonomy (NCBI): domain Eukaryota; kingdom Metazoa; phylum Arthropoda; class Insecta; order Hemiptera; family Cicadellidae; genus Neoaliturus; species Neoaliturus tenellus. The sequence goes on along the minus strand of CM061532.1, from coordinate 17,693,854 downwards.
AAATTAAACCACTTCCTGTTATACACACAACTTACATACTGTAATGACGATAAGGTTGAATAACAAGTATTACAGTGCTACATAGCTATGAATTTAGGATGCAATTTTGAAACAAAAACTAGGAATTATATATGTTTCAGTGATTCATTTTCTCAATAGATTTTAGCGTAGAAGATAATGTTTCACAGGTCATTTCGATGGCGTGGGTGTAGAAAATACGATCATCAGACTCTGTCGGTTTTTTATATAGTTTATATTTTTTGTGGCGGACGACCAGTTGAGATGTACTTGAAAAAAAGTATCCTGTTTATGAAAAGGATGTTTCTATATATTGTATATGTGTGTTGCCTATGGACTCCGAAACCGATCGATAGATTGTAATGAAACTATCAGGTATTATTAGGCATTCTTCAAGGATGGTTTGTGTGAAGTTTGGAGCTCTTTAGCGCTCCGCCCAGGTTTGTTTAGGGCTCATCCCCGTAACAAAATTACGTTAGTGCCACCGGGGTTGAAATTTGATGGACAAGTCTCTTTGGTAATATCGATGGTTACGTACTTGTATAATTTATTTCTACAATGAAAAATTTAAGCCATGTTTTGTAAGTTTACTATGGGTGGAAAACTACCCCCGGAATACTACCCCCAGGAAAACTAACACCGGAATCTTACCACCCGAAATTCTACCCCCAGCAAAACTATCCCCAAAAACTAAACTCGTGTCCACAGAGACTAAATCGTTAATGTGGCATCAATAGCTTATTATTCTTCAACTTAACTTTGTAAAAATTTTTGTATGCTACTAGTTTATTTAACGGTAGTAGTCACTTGAGGACCTAAGCCCTGGGCCATATTAATTGTTCGTTTTGAGGTCCCTTTAATCCAAAATGATATGATATCCTTTAATGAATGCGTTTAATGATAGAGATCTAAAATTTGGAACACAAATACTACATGATCAAATGCTTAAATTAAGATAGGAGGCCATTTTAGATTGTCTATGTATGGGGTTCCAAATGGGGTTGATCCAATGTGACACATCGAATTGACATATTAATTGTTAAAATAACAGAACGCGTACATAAAATACCAGTTGTTAAGCCGCGTCCGCACTGGGCGAACATTCGTAGCGAACTTGTTCGGTGAACACAAAAATCAAAAAAACATTCTTAACGAACAATTAACCGGCCATATGATTTACATTCTAAAAGGTTAGCAACGAACAAACAAATGTTCGGAAGAACTTTATTCGGCGAACATGTTCGGCCAGTGCGGCCGCGGCTTTATTAAATACTAGCAATTTTGTACGTGGGGGTACTTTCCCGGGGGTAGAATTTCGGGGGTAGAATTCCAGGGGTAGGATTCCGGGAGTAGGATTCCGGGTCTAGTCAATTGAGGGTAGTTTTGCTGCGGGTAGTTTTCTTGTAGGTAGTATTCCGGGGGCAGAAGTCCGGCTGGTGTTTGGTTTGCCATAATGTTAATTTAGAGCAACCAAATTAAATAATAATGTATTTATAAAACTGGGGGTACTTTTCCGCGAGCAAAACACCATGCCACCTTAAGCTCCGCCCCTCGTGACGTCAAAATGACGTAGCGTTTTTTCATGGGGGTAATTTTCCTGGGGGTGGAATTCCACTACCCCCTTACTCAGACTATAGTACTGCACGACTTGGCGGCCGTGCCAATTTTAGCTCGGTTGATACCTGGGACATATGAACCTGGGACCAATGAATTAACTAATTATTAACATTATTTTCACAAAATCTGGGACATATGAATCAGGGACCAGTGAACTAACTGAATCTATTATTTAATTTTATAAATCTGGGACATATAAACCTGGGACCTATGAAATTTGTAATATTTAGTGATTCTTAAGCAAACTGGGACTTATGAGATGCTCTCCTTTTTATTAGTATTAAATTATTTAGCCTACATTATGATGAAACTTTAATTAGTAGTACATCATTTTAAAGCCTTAGTTTTTAGCAATGTGATAAACTTTCTCTGCTGAAATGGGTAAAGTTTATTGAAATAAGTATTTTATAAAAGCTTCAACGTTTAATAAAGTTAAATAAATGAGTTAAACTAATGATTTATCAAGTTATTTTAATTGAAAATTTATGGAGAATTGGTAAATGTTATTAGATTCTCAACACAAGATTCTGTGTTTTGGGAATATTAAGAATTTCCAATAAAAGTGCACAATTTTGGAAAAAAATGAATAGCCTACCTCTCTTAGCAATAATTATTTTATTTATGTAAAAATGTTAACACACAGTTTTATCTCCTTTGGTTTTTGTCAAAATTAAATAATAAACACTAACTACTGCATTCCACCTTTTATCACTTACATTATTAAACACATTCATTATTAGTACATTCATTACTAAACAATTTTGTTTACAACCCAAATAAAACATTCACGTCTTTGTCGTTACATTAAAGATAACCAAATATGCTATCAGGACTATGAGTACTTAATTATTTGTAATGCTAATATAGAATCAAGTGTAGTATAGAAGGGTGTAATATAGAAGTGTAATTATAGAGTAAAGGTGTAGTAAAAATGTTTAACTATTTTTGCTTTAATAATATAAATTTATTTGCTTCTCATCTTGGCCTGTTTCCTTAATAAATTTTAATAGGCCTTTTGTATTTAATCAAGTGTTTGACCACATACATTTAATTACGACAAACATATAGTAAAATATTTGCTACACTCATAAGATTCAACTATGCCAAAATCATTAAAATGTGATCTGTTGTAAATCTTTTCCTGAGATATTGTTATAACAAAGATATTTCTGTTCGATTTCAACTAAAACCAACCCTAAAATCTCAATGTCAACCGTAAATGATTATTGTTGACCTCTTTCACATTGTCGATGGTAATTTTACAACCATTTAAATAACTGCATGAAGTTCTTCCAAAATATACGTCCAGCATGTTCGCCTACAAACTACTCCAGTAAGATTACAAGTGTCAAACAAACAGTCGACGAAAACTATGAATATCACTGAGGTCGTTGCCTGGCCTGAGTCACAAGCGTTGCATTTCAGAGCCCACCTTTAAATATTAAAAACATATAAATTTTAAAGGATAATTTATGGATTATTATATAACAGTTCCCAGTTTTTATAGGAAAAGAATTTGATAGATTTTATAAAATGTATCAAATCGATCGTTTAGAAAACTAACAATAAAAAATTAATAAAAATATTTTATTTCCCTTCTTTTGAATAATTATGAAATTTGCTGTATACTTATGTTTAAGCTACTTTAGAAGCCTATATTGTAAGAAAAAAATTGAATGTGGGGGGGAGTTGGAGTGTAAGAATATTAATCCACCCTTACCTGCATTTATTTGTATCCATTATAGTAATGAAACCATTTTAGAAAGCAGGAACAAATACAGTAATGTGGTAATGTTCTTCACCGACGTATTTCACTTTTTTACCTCTTTTACTGTAAAAAATAATAGTGTCAACTACGTTTATAATCGTTTTGAAAGGCCTGATGTAGTTTTAAATATCTCCTTTCTGCCAATTTATCAAGTCTAAAGAAGTATAAGGCCAACTATTTATCATCAACTTTATCAATTTAACAAGTTAAAAGGCAAATATTTGTTTCAAAACTGTTTATTTTTTGAGAGACCACCATGTTCTAACCAAACATGGGCAGTTGATGCCTAACTGCCGTACTTGCATCATTTTTCCCGCCAATTAGAGGACAATATAAGTGTTTTCTAGCTTACTCAAGGAAGTGGTTTAATAACTTGATATTGGCGTTTTCACATCAAGGAAAAAAATAAATCCAATCAAGGAAACTATCGATGGTTCAATATCGGCAATTAGGCATTGAATTTAAAAACCTAACCTACCTGTTTAGTAATGTGGAGTAAACATAATTGGTATAAATAATTTAATCTGGGCTCGTTGAGTTAAAAACAATTAAAAACTATTTTTTTATAGAACTATGAAAAAATTACAAGTAAGTGAAGTATCAAAATATTGTATATTATTTCAACATTAAAGCGTATAAAGCAAGGAAGTCGACTTAGTTTCCAGGTAGGGAAGATCCTGTAGTGGTGTGTTTTACTCACTAAGCAAATCTCGTTACATATATGTTGTGTGTGCTGTTCTATGCTTAGTTTGTGTGTTTAATATTAAATGTTAATTTAGTGTAACGTATCTTTTCTTCCGTGCTAAGGAGTTATGCATACACGGAAATAAACAAGGTTCTTTTAAAATGAGATCTATTGTGTTTTAATTGGATTATACATGTTATGCTTTCTCTTCCGCATCTCTGCTTTGAATAGTTATTAAAAACAATGGAAAGTGTGTGCCGTAACTTGATTCGTATTTAAAGTACAACAGATCTTATTCATCAAGACAATTTATAATTTTATAGTGGCTTCTAAGGGCTTAATCCCTAACTAGTTGGCGTTATGTACCCACATAAGAAATAGTTAGACTCTCAGCGAATATCCATAGTTTTCCATCGAAGCTAAGTGACGGAAACCATTAAAAGTTTGTTTGAGAGGGGGTTAAAGGGATAGAGTGGCCGTTGCGAGAAATACCTGCATAAGTTTTGCATTGTTACATAGGCCCCTAACTACTCAAGGGCAAGAAAGTAGTAGTATTCGGCGTAAAATACTCTGGACTAAAAGTTACTTCGTTGCAATTCAGCACGTGTGAGAACCAAAACTAAGGTAAATAATAGTGAGTTTAACAGTTTAACGGCTACCGCTAGAGGCTAAAGTATCAGGTGCCAAGTTGGTAAACAATTCATCGTTCAACTTTGCCAGCCCACATTTAATGAATTTATTTAAATTGTGATAAAAGCGAAAGAGATTCAAATAAAACAAAAAGACTTGGGCTATTTGATTCGCTTTTGTTTTTTATAAATGTTTTGTATAACTATTAAGGTACTTTGGTCAAAAGTTGATGTTTACACCATTAATAGTTTAGTATGGATTCAAAATATTAAAATATCACAAGGGAATCAATTATAAAGGTTTAAGTTTACCTGAGTCTGCCGACGTGATTCTCTGTCTCCTTCCTATGTGACGCGTTTCGAGTATTAAATACCCATTGTCGAACCTTACTACAAGAACACTTAAATCATCACTCGAACGAGGTCGTCAAAGTGATTTAAGTGTTCTTGCAGTAAGGTTCGACAATCTATATATATAATTCCGTAAGCGAATCGGTCCCCACGAAATATCTCGAGTTATAAGGAAGATAGGGTAACGGTTGATGGCTCATTTTAAAGCTTGAGGGCCAAGGACGCAAGGAAAAATACCAGAATCATCAAAAGTTACCTGGGCTCCGCCCCATTGGACCTAGAAGTTGCAATGTTAATCTAATGGCAAGAAGATTTTTAGAGCTACACGTGTGATTAAGCAGATGTTCCTGTGTATATTTTTCATCGGAAACTCAGCTGGTTATTGAGCAGATATTTTGAGTTAAGATAATCATTAAATTATAACTTTTTTAAATTTACAGAGCACTATAAGGCCCATTCTATACGGACCGATTGTCGGCGGCGGATCTGCTCATGCGAAATCTGCCGTCCGCCGGCCATTCTATATGAGCGGATAATCGGCGCAACAGTGTTGCCAACCATTCAGTTAATGTAAAAAAATACAACATTTAAAACCGACCTTGATAAAATTGTTTCCACTTATATTATCATGCTTTACAAATTATGTAACACAAGAAAATACTCAATTGCGATCAATTAAAATTATAAAATGATTTATAAATAATTAATTATAAAATTACTAAAACATAAATATTGTATACACATACGACATTACAATTCAAATTAGAAAGGAAAAAGTCTTTTTCCAATTAAGTGATGACGTATTTATGTTTTAAAAAATGACTTTATATGATTTCAATACTTCCAAAATACTGAAAATATTACAAAAGTTATAGTAAAAAGGTATAATGTATGGCCACAAACTCCTACGAAACATGCATACTAAAACACAAGATTGGTCAATATTCCATAGTGGTTTTTTTTAGAGAGAAATAAAGGTAGAGATGACTAAATAATACAATTAACTTTAAGAAAGAAAATAATAGATATAGGTAGGCTTATATATCTATAAATAATTGAAAGGGCCTGATACATTTTGACCAGTATTATGTAACAACTTGACACTTGACCAGTATTATGACGCTTGAACTGTATAACCGTCGGTCGAGGCGTATAGTAATCATTTAAACTTATTTTGTCATGTAATCAGTAAGTGACCAATTACACTAAGGTAGGCCTACCGGTATGTAATTAAAATGAATAACCTCTTCGTCATTGATATAAATATAGTTATATTTGTTTGTTTTCGTGAATAGTGAATGCAGGCAAAAACTAACTGTGCATTGAATTTTTACCTCAATCCAACTTTGAGATTTTTAACCTTGTCTGCGTAATCTTTAGTTGTCACTTCGTATAATTTAGGATGTTTTTCAATTTCTAGAAAAATGAGTTTTTCATGTTGTTTTAAAGCTACTCATACTACGAATAAATAAAAGATAATCTTTAAGAGAACTGGCTTTTAATTGCATTCTTTAGTTAACCACATGTATCCAAACTCAACTTGTAAACATTGCAACAAACATTCAAAATGTAAACAAATAAACAGTACAATAAATCAGCTGTTTAAAATATAGATAAAAGACAACTAAAATAATCATCAGGATCTTAAATACAACACGCTCCTTTTTTTTAAGTTCACTTGTAGACTACGTAATCTTGTAGATGTGCTGGAGGATTTCTTGTACGAACTGGTCGTGGTGATTTTGGCTTATTCTCACTTATGACGGGCGGTTTAGGGGGTTCAGGGGAAGCTTCTTTTATGTGAACACGGTCTCTTCGGTAAGGTGTCTCATTTACTTCGACAACATATGACCTGTTGTTGTGTTTATCTTGAACAACTCCTTTGTTCCAAGGACTATCATCTCCTTTTAACTTTACAAACACAGGCTGGCCAATCTCAAGGTCTTTTAGAGATCTAGCCTTCTTATCTACCCTTCCTTTAACTGTCTTTTTGTTATCAGTAATCTTCTCTGGAACTTTCTGTACAATTTCTGGGTGCAGCTGTTTGTCTGTGAAGGGAATTCCACATCTTGTCCGTCTTCCCATTAGTCTTCGGGCTGGACTACTGCCAATTTTATTAGGGGTGTTTCTTTGTAATAGAAGAGCCTTATATATGTCTTCGTTGTTCTCGAGGGATCTCTTAATTATTTGTTTTGCTACTTTGACAGCAGATTCAGCCTTGCCGTTTCCTTGCGGATGATAAGGTGCAGAGGTTGAATGAGAGAACTCCCACTCCATGGAAAACTTTGAAAACTCCTGGTTTATAAATGGGGTACCATTGTCTGTTATAACGAGTCGAGGAATGCCATATCGAGCAAACTGTCTCTTACAGCATCTTATAATGGTTGTTGCTTCCATGTTTGGTATTTCCTCTATTTCAAAAAAATCTGAATAGTGATCTACAACCAACCAAATGACCTTCTTCTTTTTATTTACCTCAATTTCGAACAAATCCATACTAACTATTTCAAAAGGTAATTCAGGAACATGAACAGATTGCATAGGCAGCTTGTAGTTGTTTGCCGAGTGTTTGATACATGTGTTACATTTCCTAACTGTGTTTTCAAGTTCTGGTATAATTCCAGGCCAAAAAATACAGTCTCTTGCAAGCCGCATACTCATCTCAATTCCTTGATGTGCTTGATGCAGTCTTTTAAGCATGTCGGGGCGTAATGACCGCGGGATCACAATGCGATGTCCTTTGAATATAAGACTGCCATCAAATGTAAGCTCTTCTTTGTATTTATGGTATGATTTCAGCTCTTGATTTCTTATAGATTTGGCATTTTCGGGCCAACCATTGAGAATATAACTTATCAGACCTTGTGATATATCATCATCAGCTGTAGCTTTTTTAATATCCTCGAGTCTAGGGTCTGTAATAGGTAAGTGCTCGACATGATTTATATTTTCAATCTCAGAAGCCAAATTTATGAAGTAAACACTTTCAAATGGAACTGTTTCCTCATCTGGTAGGTGCAATCTGGAAAGAAGGTCAGCTATATAGAGTTCAGAACCGGGAACAAATTGTAATTTGATATTAAAACGCTGTAATGCAAGGAGCATGCGCTGCAAACGCTTAGGTGCTGACAGTAACGGTTTCTTCATTATTGTTTGGAGTGGTTTGTGATCACTTTGAACTATTACTTCTTGACCAATTAAGTACTGCTCAAAGCGCATGCAACCAAAGACAACTGCTAAAGCTTCTTTTTCGATCTGTGCGTACTTACTCTCTGTTGCTGTGAGAGTTCTAGAGGCAAAACTTACTGGTTTTCCATCTTGAAGTAGTACTGCTCCCAATCCCGACTGTGAACTATCACATTGTAGAACAACTGGCTTAGTGCTATCATAATATTGGAGGATTGGAGCTTGAGAAACTAGTTTCTTGAGTTTATCAAATGATTTCTTTTCAGTATGTCCCCACTTGAAATTAGAATCAATTTTTGTCAACGATCGTAAAGGTTGAGCCACTGTAGAAACGGATGGTAGAAACTTTGACAAATAATTAATCATTCCTAAAAATGTAAGGACTTCTTTGGCATTACTCGGTTCCGGCATCTTTGAAATAGCTTCAACCTTTGTAGGATCCGGCTTTATTCCTTCATTCGTAAGAAAGTGACCAAAAAACTTGACGCTTTTCTTGCAAAGAGACATTTTTTCTTTGTTAAGTTTAAGATTCTTTTCACGCAGTCGGATAAACAGTTGTTCTAGCTTTTTATCGTGATCTTTTATCGCTTCTTCTTCTGTTTTTCCACAGCCATACACTAGTAAATCATCACACATGACTTCGACTCCTTTTAAACCCTCAACCACTTCATGTTGTACACGTTGGAAGATCTCTGGTGCAGGCGAGATACCAAAAGGAACTCTTTTCCGTCTGTACCTTCCGAATGGAGTCCAAAACGTAGTGAGGTAACTGCTACGTTCAGCCAAAGCAATTTGCCAAAAACCTCTTCTAGCGTCGAGTGTGGTGAAAACTTTGGCATCTTTCAGATCAGGCATGATTTCTTCCACTGTTGGCATTTGGTAGTGTGGTCGTTTCAACGCCTTATTTAGATCTATAGGGTCAAGGCAGATTCTCAACTTCCCGTTTTTATTAATCAGTAAAACATTACTGACCCAGTCTGTATGTTTATCAACTTTAGCTATAACGTCCATTTTTTCAAGCTCTTCAATTGTTTCTTTTAGTTGTTCTCGAAGCTTAACAGGGACCCTTCTAGCTTGTTGAATAACCGGCCTGGCGGATTCATCAACTTCTAATTCCACTTCTCCAGGTACCCTACCGAGTCCTTCAAACACGTCCAGATATTTATTAACTATCATTTCCGAACTCGATAATCCTTTTGCATTTGCTTTGTCAAGCTTGTTGATTATCCTCAAAAAACCTAGCTTAGAAGATGCTTTGTATGACAAAAGCGGAATTTGATCTTTGTCTACTACAATAAAACAAACTTTAAATAATTCATTATGACGATTAACTAGCAGTGTGACTTCCCCTTTTGGATTGGTAATACCATCTCCAAACCCTCTTATTTTGAAGCTACATGGTTTCAGCTTTGGGCAGTAATCAGACAATAAATCACAAAGCTGGCTGTAACCAATAACTGAACACGTAGCTGCTGAATCTAGAATACACTCAGTCTGTTTCACTTTGTTATCGATTATAAACGAGATTTTCGAAGTAGCAACTCTATCAGCATGATCTTCTGATTGACTCAAACAGAAAATTGATTGTTCATCACTATCATTATTACTTATAACATCAAGTTGTTTTATACTCCTAGGCGTGCTTTTACAAACTTTTGCAAAGTGATTAAGCTTTTTGCAATTGGTACATTGCTTACCATAGGCTGGACAAGCCCTGGGCGCGTGTATACTGCCACAATACATACAGGTACGAGTAGTAGAGGCGGCATTCTGTGAAGAATGCTCTGGTTTATGTTCAATTTTCTTTTGTTTAGAGAACTTTTTTAAGGCTTGAATATCTGCTGTTTTTTCTTTTAACAAGTCAGTCTTATTCGAGAGTTCATCCAATTGAGCTTTACTCAGTTCAGCACTTTTAATTTTGTAAATAGCATCTTGAAGCTTTAGGTTTTTGTCATCGTACAGCTTTTCCCTGAGTTTGATGTTATTTATCGAAACACACAGCCTATCTAGAATGAATTCATCAGTCATATTAAAATCACATTTGGGACACTTGAAGTTGCAGTTCTTACCTAAGGACTTCAACCTATCCACATACTCATCGATGGTCTCAGCTTGGCCTTGTATTGACATGTTGAAAATAGCTCTTTCATACCTGGTATTAAGCTCAGGAACAAGATATTTGACGATCGCATTCAAGACAGATTCGCAGGATTCCTTATCTTCTTTTGTAAGAGGAAAGTTTTCATACAGTCTAAAACATTTCTCACCAATAGCTGATAAGAGTACGGCTATTTTCTCTTCTTCAGGTCGTGATTACCAGGCCTGATGCTAATAAATAATTCTCCCATGAAGATCTAAAAAACTTAACATTAGCTTTCAAATCTCCTTCAAACTCAATAGGTCTTGGCAATGGTATATTAGGCAGATAAGCATACTGCACTGATGCAGTTTGAGGCTTGTATTCACCTATCAGCGCAGTCAGTCTTTTTACTTCTTCTTCTAGCTCATAAAGTCTTTCTTGCTCAATCATTGTTTGTTTTTATTGAAAGTTAACACGGGTTCTAATGTTATGTACCTGACACCATGTTTTAAAGCTACTCATACTACGAATAAATAAAGATAATCTTTAAGAGAACTGGCTTTTAATTGCATTCTTTAGTTAACCACATGTATCCAAACTCAACTTGTAAACATTGCAACAAACATTCAAAATGTAAACAAATAAACAGTACAATAAATCAGCTGTTTAAAATATAGATAAAAGACAACTAAAATAATCATCAGGATCTTAAATACAACACATGTCAAACATGTTTTCTAAAAACAAAAAACAAAACAAACTGGAGAACGGTGAGGACAAAAGGGATCAGAAAAGGCAGTGGACGAGAAATGGCGAGAACGAGAGAGAAATTACGAGATTTGGCGTGAGGTTGCGAGATCGGCGGCGGAAGCAGAATATACCGCGTCATAGCGCGTTAAAAAATCTGCCCGTATAGAAGCTCCCATTTAAACTCCATTGTTCGGTAAAATATCAGCTGATCGACGCCGACAATCGGCGGCAGACAATCGGTCCGTATAGAATGGGCCTAAGAAAGAAAAACATGGGTCATGGAAAAATTACAGATCCACAGTAGATTTCTTCTTCGTATGGCCCCACCGCCCCATCTATGTAATTTGTATATGTACATTAAGATTTTGTGTGCTGACTATACTGCAGTTAAAAGTAACTTAGCCATGGTATGTTTGATAAAATCGTTAATATATTGTCTTTATTCAGTGCAAGTCGTATAGTTATTACATTACTGTTTATATAATGGTTATTTAGTGGTTAGAGTTGAGTGGTTTTATTAAGTTTTTGTTTATTTTCACTGAATCATATTATGTATACTACTAACATTGGATATTATCCGTACAAGGAATATTTTGTCATATTCATTATCTGCTTTATACCTTGCACAGGTCGTACAGAAACTGCAAATGCCCCTTAGTATATAAATGAAGGGATGTTTTCATGTAAATGACAGTGTGCGAAACGAACAATATGTAAAACAATGTTCTACTTCATTGAACGAACAAACAAAATAGATTACAATCATAGCACAAGAAACGTCGGAGACAAACACAAGGGACGGGTGTGGACGGGGGGGCACGTTGGAACGGGGAGGCAAGGAGGAAATAGGTGGCACTGGGGCACAGGAGGTGAGGACCGGCGAGCATGGGGGCACGGGAGCACCATAGGTCCGGGTTCTTGGGGGCCACGAGGGGTGTCGGTGGCACTGGGGGTAGGGGGCACATACTGGGAACGGGAAGGAATGTCAGTCATGGGGGCCACGGGGATATTGGAGTAACGGGGGTATGGGAAGCACGGAGGTATGGGCATGGGGGCACAATGGGCACCGGAGACGTCGGTGGCATGATGACGTCGGTTGGGCATGGGGCGCACGGATGAAGAATAGGGAACATAGAAAGCACAGGGCCTCAAGGAAGAATGATGAACATGTGGGCACCTTAGAATTTTGGGGCACAGAGGCATGGGGGCACTGGGGTACGGGTGCATGGGGTTTACAAGGGGCACGTGGCATAGGGGGTACATGAAGCATGGGTCACGAGAGGGGAAACGGAGGGCACGTTGAGCCTTAGGGGGATATAGAAGGCACGCGGAGGAATGGCAGGCATGGGGGCATTGGAGACATGTGCAAGAACGGCGGGCGTGGAGGCAGGGGCATGGGCATAGAGGCACTAGACACATTTATGGCATGGGGGGCACTAGAGAGGCTTGAGGGACATAGGGGAACAACAGGCATAGGCGCATAGGTATGGGGCAAAAGTGGCACTAGAGAAGTTGGTGTCACAGAGGGTAGTTTGGGGTACACGGGGAGGAATGTGGGACATAGCTTGGGGCCTCGAAGAAGGAAAACGGCATGTGGGAACGGGAGAGTGGAGGGCATGGGGGCATCGGGGTACTCGGGAAACGGGGGCATGGGGGTACAGGAAGGATGGGTCACGGGAGGGGAACAGGGGCAAGGGGGAGGCTTGAGAGGACTTAGGGGCACGGGGAGGAACAGCAGGCATGGGTGCACGGGGGCATGGGAATAGGGCCCCAGTGGCACTAGGGAAGTCGGTCTCACGGGGATAGTTTGGCATGGTTAACAGGGGGGTGGAATGGGAGACATAGCACGGGGTCCTCAGAGAAGAAAGGCGGGCTTTTGGGCACAAAAGAGTGGGGTGTACGGGGGCATGGGTGTACTCGGGATTCGAGGATATGGGGGCATGACGGTACCTGGGACACGGGGTCATAGGGGGTACAGGAAGGACCGGTCATGGGAGGGGAACGGGGGACAAATGGGAGGCTTGAGGGGACTTAGGGGCATGGGGAGGAACGTCAGGCATGGGGGGCACGGAGGTAAGGGAGGCACGAGGGCATGGGAATGGGGGCACAAGTTACACTAGAGACGTCTGTGGCATTGGGGGGGGGGAGGGTAGTTGGGATGCATGGAGGAGGAAAAATATACATAGAGGGCACGTAGGCATTGGGAAAGAACGGCGGGTATGTGGGTATGGAGTATGGGGGCAAATTGGTTTGGGGGCATGGGGGTACTCAGGCAACGGGGGAATATGGGGAACAGGAAGCACGGGTCACGAAAGGGGAACGGGATAGTCTTGGGGACTAGGCGAGTGTGGTGGACACTGGGGCATGGGAGGGGGGCACAGGGGTCCAGGATACATTAGTGTACAGTATTAATGGGCTAATAATTATTTATGATGTTGAATTGAACTATTGTATTTACTTGAGTTACGAACTCATTATGTACACATGTTTACGGTTAAACCTATTTTTATCGTTTCTTGCAGTAATAGTGTAGTAAATTTAATTTTTTCACAAAATAGACTACCTACTGTATTTTAATGCAGGGGAGATTATTGGTTCATTACTGATTTTATACAGCCTAAAAGATTAGTCAAGATTAGGTAATATTTTATAAGAAAATTCAACCGTGTACATTCACACAACAGCTTGAGAAGGAACAAAGTATCTGTGCAACTAGGTCTGGAATTGAAAGTTAATTTTAGATAACATCACCATTTGGATTTTTAGGGGCCTGTGCCCCTACAAGCCCCTAGTGAGTATTTAATACTCGAAACGCTTCACCTAGGAAGGAGACAGAGAATCACGTCGGCAGACTTAGGTAAACCTAAACCTTTATAGTCAATTCAAGTGATTCGGAGACAAAAAACTCGAAAATATGAAGGAATCAATTAGCCCAAATCTTTATCGTTCATTTACAATCTCTCTCACATTTGTCGGCTTTTAAATCAAGGCACTAAATGGGAGCTGGCGAAGCACTACGTGACGTCCTGAGAGGAGCCCTTCCACCCCTTGGTAACCAAGTTCACGCGTTTTCATGTCCCTCTGTTATACTCGTTATTAGTGAGTTACTTCTGAAATTTCCAAATCAAGTGAAATGTTGCTAAACAACAACATCGTTGACTATGGATACACAAGTGTAGATACTTTGATGCTTGTGTAGTCAATGGTTACATTTTGTATTTTAAGGGGGTTTTTTACTTCTAAAATCACAACCCTGGCACACGAGAAGTTTCTAGGCTAAACAGGCTTTTCGAACATATTGTTTTAGCAATAGCGCATGGTTATGGCAAGCATTCAGCAAACGAAGCTTACAGAATTATTTCGTATTTAGTGTCTATCTACGCCAGTAGCATTTTTTTAACGTTTTGACAGGAAACGGTAAAGCACCCAGTCTTGTTACTATCTAACATCGATTAGTTGTTATAAAGCATCATTAAGGTTTTGACGGAGAACGGTAAAAAACCCAGTCTTGTTAGTACCTAACATCGATTATTTGTTACAAAGCATCATTAATTAAGCCCAATGACAAATGGTCCGAAATCGATCCTTTAAAAAGCTACTAACTTTTCTCAGGATCGAACCGGCAACCTTTTGATTCAAATATGAGCAATAACCACTCAGCTATCCCTCAGGGGCAGTGGGCTTTCCACTGTACGGGTGTTTCTTGGCGACCCCGGGGTACCTGAGCCAAGCAGTGAGACCCTCCTCACAGTTCTTCCCGAGCTAGGGCCTTTCTTCTCATCTTTCAGGTCTTAGCTCACCGTCTTTATTCTTTCCTGAGCTAACCTTGCTCACCTTCTTGTTTTCGACCCCGAATCAAGGGTGTCTTTCCACCTTCTTTCGACCGGCGCACGCTGGGGGGTCCTGGGAGTGTCCCTGTTGTGTTGCAGGGACTGATGTGCCTCGCACTGCCGATGGTCTCCTCCAGTGTGTCGTCAGAAGCCAGCCGCTTCGGACCTTAGTCAGGAAGTGCGGCATGGATGCAGAGATCGGACTCTGCATTGCCACGGTGCGACCCCCAGCACGTCCGGCACATTTTGTGTATCGGTGCTGGGCAAACGGAGGTTTCGGGCCCCAGAGTCCTGGGGTAGGGGTGTCTTATCTCCTACGGGGGGTAGACCTCCGAGGGTGTACCCGCTCCCGGCCAATGAAGGGCCGCCTCTTGCCGCACGATGCGCTGGTGAAACAAAAGTATGGATTTTCAAAACCAAAACACGAAATTAAAGGAGAATGAGCAGGCCGCCTTTAAGCGCAGCTCAAAACTGCAGAGGTCTCCGACCTCGAAGACTGGGACGCCGACGGGGGGAATTAAAGCCTCCCCTCCGCCGATCCCGTTCAAGGCTGCTGGTGTCGCCGGATCGTCGGCCGTAACCGGAAAGGAGAAGGATGAGGTTAAGCTGGGTATGGGGGTGACTGAGCCGGTAACACCTCTAGCCGGGATGCAAGGAATTCCTCCAGGAAGAGTCCTCTTCGTCCGGCATTCGAGATGCAAATGCTTCGGCAGCAGCAGGACGATGCCAACGAGGAGGAAGACTCATGTCTGAAGAAAATGAACGATCTTTTGAAGGAGATGGCCAAGGCTCTCCTTATTCAGAAGAACGTCAACAAGGCGATTAAGGACGGAATTCCAAAACTCGAGGATTTCCTTGGCGAAATTGAGGAATGCCGGAAGATCAGGCTGAAGGCAGTGAAGCAGGAGCGCGACGTTATGAACCGAGTTATGTCTGCTTCGCCTCAAGCTCATCTGGCTGAGTCCCAGACTCAAGCCAGAAAGCGAAAGAAGAGGCAGAGCGGTTCTTCGCCGGAAAGCCCTGAGCTTGTTGAGGTGGACTCAGTGCCGAGACCGGTTTTTTGTCACTGCGGCATCGCAGACATCTCCTGTCCAGGCTACTCAATCCGCCCCGGGCGCTGTCGCGATTCCAGCGGCTACTCCTGCAGAGGTTCCTGCTCCGGCGGCTAATCCTGCCTTGGCAGCAAACTCTGCCTCAACACCTTTGGGGGGCTGGAAGACGCGCCTGTCTAAGAAAGAAAGGAGGAGGCAGAAGCAAGTGGAGGCAGCTTCGAAAAGTGCGTCGAGGGTGGAGCGGACGCAAGTCTCAAACCCGGTGGGGGAGGCCTCTGGCAAGTCTGTCAGAAAGCCTAAACAACCCAGGCCTAAGAAGCCCAGGACGGAGGCAATCTTGATCAAGCCCTTAGGGGGGCGATCTTTTGCTGATGTTCTGGGTCAGATTAGATCGCAGGCCAAACCGGAAGAGACCGACACCGTTATCAAGTATATTCGGCGAACCCAGAACGGGGATGTCCTCCTCGAACTGGGGAAGTCGAGTGACAAGATCGGTTTTGCCGCTTCCCTCAAGACTGCACTTGGGGACAAAGGCTCCATCAAGGCCTAGAACCGAAATGTTCGGTCGAGATTCGGGACCTTGATGCCCTCTCCACCGAAGATGAGGTGACCCGTGCGATCCAGGTGGCACTCCCGGAGATACCGGCTGATGGAGTGAGGGTATGGCTGACAAAGCCTAACCGAAGTCAACTCAGGATGGCTGTTGCTGAGATGGGCGAAAAGCACGCCAATAAGCTGCTTAGCCTTCAGCACCTCAGAGTCGGTTGGGTCAGTTGCAGGCTCAAACGGAGGGTGGTAGTTTCGAGATGCTTCCGCTGTCTCGGTTTCGGCCACTCCTCCCGAAACTGTAACGGGCCCGACAGGAGTGCCAACTGCTTCCAGTGTGGAGGCCAGGGCCACAAACGTAAGGAATGTTCCTCGAGCCCATCCTGCTTCCTCTGCAAGGATTCAGGCTCCAGTGCCCTCGGTCACTTACCCGGGTCTGGTCAGTGCGGTGCCTTCAGAGCCGCACTTGAACAGGCAAAAGGCAGCGGCCGGTAATTCACATCCTCCAGGCCAATCTTCATAGATCCTGGGGAGCTGATAACCTTCTAGATCAGCTGGCCCGAGAACTTGGTGCTGACGCGCTCCTTATCAGCGAACAGTATCGGGACAGAGACCCAAACATCTGGATCTCCGACAGCCTCGGTACTGCTGCATTTTGGGCGCGTAATACACAGGATGTCTTGGTGCGGAGTCACGGGCGCGGCCGAGGATTCGTCTGGGTTCGGTGTAGGGACGTGACTATCTTCAGTTGCTACCTCACACCCAACGAGGCCGTCCAGGACTTCCGCGACAAGATAGATAGCCTAGAGGAGTGCGTTCTCGGCACCACCGGGCATGTCGTCGTTGGTGGCGATTTCAACGCCAGGGCCGTCGAGTGGGGAATGCCCTCTACCAGCTCCCGGGGGAAATACATCCTGGATTTCATCGCCAGGGCCGGTCTTGTCGTCCTCAACCAGGGCGACACACCTACTTTTCGGCGCCCCGGGCAGAGAGGCACGATCCCTGACGTCACCTTTGCGTCTGAGTCGCTCCTTCCGAGGATCTCTGGCTGGAGGGTTGTCGAGGACTACACGGGTAGCGACCACCAATACATCGTGTTTGACCTGCATGATCAGGCAAATCGTCGAGTTTCCGCATCTCGGGAAGGGCCACGCCGGTGGAACACCAACAAACTGGACGTGGTCAAGTTCACCGAAGTCATCTCTCGGGGAGCGCAGGGGAATCCTGGTGAGGCTGGAGCCGAGGCACTAGTAACATCCACGATGGAACTTATCGTCTCGGCCTGCGACCAGTCTATGCCGCGAAGGAAACCCCGACGCGACAAACAACCCGTTTACTGGTGGACTGAAGAGATTGCGGAACTCAGAAGAACATGTTTAAGAACTAGACGAGCCGCCACTAGAGCGAGAATTCCCGCAGACAGAGTTCGTAAGTCGGAGGCCTATAAAGCTGCGAGAAAATCTCTCCGCCAGGCGATCAACAGGAGCAAGGCGAATAGCTGGAGGAGACTTCGTGACGACGTTGATTCCGACCCGTGGGGCCTGGGTTACAAACTTGTAACACAGAAACTC
This sequence comes from Neoaliturus tenellus, assembly GCA_030545055.2. Lineage (NCBI taxonomy): Eukaryota > Metazoa > Arthropoda > Insecta > Hemiptera > Cicadellidae > Neoaliturus > Neoaliturus tenellus. Next base: position 17,675,771 of record CM061532.1, on the reverse strand, counting down.
GGCGCCCGCTCTCCACCTTCCATCATGGAGGGCGCCACCATGGGGAGGATCGTCGCTGCGTTGTTTCCTGAACATCCACAGCGACCGCCGGTTGACTTCGGACGGGTAGAGGACGTTCCACTTTTCACTTTCGAGGAGCTGGAAACCTCCGTTCTCTCCCTGAAGAGCAACAAGGCTCCTGGCCCGGATGGGATTCCCAGTGAGGCTTTAAAGAAAGTATTTTTAATCAACGCTGACTTGTTGTTGAGAATGTACAATGCCTGTTTGGTAGAAGGGGTGTTTCCGGCTCCCTGGAAAACAGCCAGGCTTGTACTGATCAGCAAGGGCAAAGGTGATCCCGAGCTGCCGTCGTCCCACAGGCCTCTCTGCATGTTGGACACGGCTGGGAAGCTGTTCGAGAAGCTGATCCGTTCCCGCCTGACTTCTGCCGTGGAAGCTGCCGGGGACTTATGCCCCCGTCAGTACGGCTTCAGAAAGGGACGGTCAACGATCGACGCTGTCACCGAAGTTCAGAGAGCTGTGGAGAGAGCCGAGAGCCACAACCATTTCTCCCGCCGAGTAGTGCTTCTTGTTACGCTTGATGTCAAGAATGCCTTCAACTCGGCGAGGTGGGTCGATATGTTGGATGCGCTTCGCAACACCTTTCGTATTCCTGCATATCTGTTGCGGCTCGTCGAGGATTATCTACGCTCTCGAAGCCTGATTTATGACACGAGGGACGGAACGCGGACGATGGAAGTCACTTCTGGTGCCGCACAAGGTTCAATACTCGGCCCGGATCTCTGGAACGTTGCCTATGACAGCCTCCTGAGGTCCGAGATGCCTGAGGAAACCACTTTGGTTGGGTACGCCGATGACGTCGCAGCTCTCATTGCTGCACGCAACGTTGAGCTGGCCCAACTGAAGTTGAACCGAGTTATGCGGGTGGTCAACAACTGGATGTCCGATCACGGTCTCTCACTTGCTCTCAGTAAGACGGAGATCGTGATTCTTACGAAAAAGAGGATCGACACCGTCGTCCGTTTCGAGTGGGAAGGGAGGTGGTCACATCAACTCGTGCCGCCAAATACCTCGGGGTTATGGTGGACACCAAGTTAAGCTGGAGGGATCAGATCTTCGGTACGGCGGACAAGGCCGCTAAAGTAGTGACTTACCTTAGTAGGCTGATGGCCAATGTCGGGGGTCCCCGATCCAGCAGAAGACGTCTGTTGATGTCCGCGGTCCAGTCCGTGCTTCTTTACGGGGCAGAGGTGTGGGCAGGCGCTCTAGATAAGGAGTGCTACAGGTTGCGACTCGCCCGGGTTCAGCGTCAAGCTGCGCTCCGGGTGTGTTCCGCCTACCGGACAGTGTCCGAGCCTGCCGTCCTGGTGGTCGCCGGAGTCATCCCTGTCAAGCTCTTGGCAGGGGAGAGGAAAGCGATTTATCAGAGACAAGGCGAGATCGGCAAGGACACGGCAAGAACAGAAGAGCGCTCCCGAACCTACCAGCAGTGGCAACACAGCTGGGAGCACGACACCCGAGGACGATGGACTGCGCGACTTATCAAGCAGGTCCAACCATGGGTGGAACGGCGGCATGGGAGGTGGACTACTACCTGACCCAATTTTTGACAGGTCACGGCTATTTTCGGTCGTACCTGAACCGTATAGGAAAGACCGGTTCACCGGACTGCATTTATTGCCCGGGTGTTCCCGACGATGCGGAACACACATTCTTCCACTGTCCCCGTTGGGAAGGGCCCCGCCTGGAGGCCACACAAATCTTTGGTGCATTTTCGGTGGACTCGGTCTGCCAAAAGATTTTGGAGGATGAGGGCAACTGGGATTGTTTGTCACAGTTCGTCCGGGGCATCCTCCTGGAAAAGAAAACCGATCTGGACCGTGAAGTGGCCCAGATCCCTTGATCGAGTGGCTGGATAAGGAGCGAGCCCCACGGGCGTAAGCCAAATTTAGGCCTAGCCTGACGTAATGTGACAAACAATTCCAGGTTAGATTCCTAAAGAGTAGAGGAGGTTTTTTAGTGGGTAAACTCGTTTTTAGGGGAGCCCCACACTACAGGCTGGCCACCTGTGTGCGTAATGCATTTTTCCGCCTCTCCCTCAAAAAAAAAAAAATAAATAAATAAAAAAAAAATAACCACTCAGCTACCCAGCCAGTTTATTATCTATTGTTATCTATGACTCCTACCCACCAATTTATTTTAAAGTGTAGTACCACACTTCACTCATCTAGCGTCTTTGTTTATCCTAGGGTATAATGAGTGCTGATGGTGAACATACAAATAAAGACATTATTATGTACTTTTAAAAATAAACATTTTTAATCGGAAAAGGGGAATCTATTACACAGAGTAGCCTACTAATGACCTTAAACATTTTAAATAATTAAACTGTTTTACACATTAAATTTATTTAACTTTTTAATCCAACAGCATGTGATTAAATTTTTTACTATAAATTTAAAATATAAGCTAGCAAAATTATTGTAGTCCTAAAAAAACAATAAAATTATTGTTATCTCGATCATTCAAATTTCTGGTACTTATGTCACGTCCTATGATAACAGATCTTACACTCTAACAATAATTATACCCATATCGAAGAAGTTTTAGTTTCCTATAGTATCCGTTTGGTCTTCGTTGTATTTTTGTGGTTTTAGATAACGATAAAAAATCTAATATGATTTGTAAGAATACTTAGAATAACCTCAGGCATAATTTCAATATTTTACCTCATTAAACTATACTACAAAACAAATATTGTTTGAATACATAGAACAATAATATTGTGCACATATTGTTTTGTAGAACAATAAGTATTAATATTTACAACTGGAGAACGACATCTTAAAAATGCCGTTTTTTCTAATTTTTTTTTGTCTAAAATACTATGTTAATTGTTTTTTTTTTCAGATTAAATTTAACTTTTTGAGCAAGTATAAGTGCACAATCGGTTCAATATGGATAAACCACTCTTCAGCAGAGAAGAATGGTGCAAGAGGACAACAGAAAGCCAAACCATAACAGAAAAGTTCGAAGTAATACACAGCTCAAAATTTTGTTTCTTCATGAATTTGTCTTCGTACAAAAACGATCATTGCAGTAATCTGACGGTAAACAACTCCCAACAAACAGGTAATCTTTCTACTAATTTTGCAACGTATAAAAATTTTAAAGTTATTACTGTAGAATTGGGTCACTATTTACGGTGTTCACTAAATTGGAAATGATATAACTACCATCACAGTTGTTCAATAAACACTGCAAATGGCTTATTTTGATATCTTTTTAATTTAATATGTACCATAATTTGTGTGTAGCCTACATACATTTCATTTTATAGGTTTCAAAAGATATCAATAATTTATATGTATACAGTATATTGATTCTCAATAAGGCAACATGGGGTATTAAAAAATTTCAAGTCCATCCCTTTCTTTTTGGAGTACCCCATTACGAAAAAAATTTTAAAGTTCTTACTAACGTAAAGTGCTTTAGTACTAACAATAAGTGATTTATTTTATTTTTCCTCCACCTACTATCTAAAGCCGTATTTTACTCCTTGGAATAGAGTAGTAAAGTACTAATTTCTATCCCATGTGACTTGAATACTTAATCTTTCTACCTAGGGAAAACTCGAGTTTTTTCGTACCACGGGGCTAAAGTTAGTTACATAAGAATAACATTAAAAGAGAGATTAAAAAGAACATGAGCCACAGTCAGCTGTTACTTGTATTTGTCTCGTTACTCATTGTTGACTAATAGCAGCTGTAGCTGCTGCTCACCCACTGCTGACCATTCAGTGGGTGAGGAGCACCTCTAGTAGATGGCCGTGGCAGTGTAGGTGTTTGTTTACATTTTGCTTGGATAGGCTATTAACCTAAGAAGTCCAAAACATAAGTGTAAAACTTTTGACTAGGCTTAAATTATATTTTGTTTTTCTCGTGTTCTTCAAAATTGATATGGCCTAACTTGTGTGTTTTTATGTTGATGTGACAGACCCAGCTTGACAGAGCAAGGGATCATATTAATGTAAAGTTAAATTATCTACGGTAGGCCTATTAGGCCTAAATTTTATTCGTGTAGGTGGAGGAAAAATTTTGTGTGCATCAAGGGACTAAAGTACTTTTCTCCCTCAGGGAAATTGTCGCCCTCGGCTTCGCCTTCGGGCGACAACACTTTCCCTTCAGGGTGAAAACATTGCACTTTAGTCCCTAGAAGCACAAATAACTATTGTGTGTCTATCTACGCCAGTGGCATTTTTAACGTTTTGACGGGGAACGGTCCAAACCCCAGTCTTGTTACTATCTAACATCGAACAGTTGTTAGAAAGCATCATTAATTAATAGCCCAATGACAAATGGCAACTGGGTCCGGAATCGAACCTTTAAAAAGCTACTAACTTTTCTCAGGATCGAACCGGCAACCTTTGGATTCAAAGGCGAGCACTATAACCACTCAGCTACCCAGCCAGTTTTATTAAAACAGTTTTATTATTTGAAAAACTTATTAAATAAAATCTATTTAAATAAATAATAAATAAAATTTTCTTTTATTTTGAGAGTTTTTCATGTGAAAGGGTTTACAAAACAACTCGAGACATATTTTCACATAAATCTATATATATATATATATATATATATATATATATATATATATATATATATATATATTGATAGGCAAGTATGTTTCGTTTCCTCCTTTTTTTCTCAGCTCATGTGCATTGTAGGAGAAATCCGCGCATTCCATTAGAAAGTTATAGTCCTGTAGATGAGCAGAATCCCATTGTAATTCACATTGGACTCTAGGGCTACGCCCCACAGGCTTTCAAAATGTCAATGTTAATCTTATGGAGGAAGGATATTGATTTACTCATAAGACAGCTGTTGTAAAAATAATTACCAGAAAACAGGTAGAACATATGTTTCAGTTATGAAATGTTTAAACTTCTTGGATTTACATCAACTGATATTTTGATCGAATTTCGATCAGGAGGCGATCTCCAATAAACATTAATAGCTAAACATAATGTACAATAAATAAAAACTTATGATAAATGAAATGAAGTACAGTTTCAGGTAAAAACAAAGTTAGTTTTTATAAAAAGTGCCCACTTTGTACAACAAGTATAGAAGTTCCCTCTTAAATTTATTTTTACTCAGACCACTCCCCAACCTGGATAACATCATATTTAATGTTTTTGGGGCAAAATAAGGAAACACTCTCCTATCCCCTTCACAGTATACACAAGGCAACTCCAGCATGGTGCCCTGCCTAGTGCAGCGGGAGCGTACATCAGAGCGGGTTTTTAGCCCTTCTCTGAGGTATTCAGGTCTCTCCTCTTCCAGGACATTCTGAATGAAACAATATGTGCGGAGGAAACATAAGTCGGCCATAGGCAATAAGCCAAGAGACTAGCGCTCCGCTCACAAGATATGTGATCAAATTTTCTCAGTCCAGAGATATACCTTACACACATGTTCTGAACCCTCCGAAATCTGTCCATGTCCCTGATGATAAAAAATTGCCTTGTACAGGGAGGCAATACTCGAACACAGAAAGTACCAGAGCCTGCACAAGGCGAAGCTTGGAAGGTGCGGGGAACAAGTGAATGTACAGCATTCGTAGACGGGTAATAGCCCACTGAAATAGTACACTGACATGCCCAGAAAAGGAGAATATGTCATCAAACTCGCCACCAAGAAGCTTAACGTTTCGGCTCTCCTTTAATGGAATTCCACCTATGGGCACAGCAGACAAGGGCAGTGTTTGAAGTACTTTACTGGCAGGGAAATGCATAGTGCATTTATCTTGTTCAGCTGTATGCCATGGCTTATGGATCAAGCATAAACCGCATCCAAGTCTGAATTGAGATTACAAACTGCTTTACCGGCACGGTCAGGATCGAATTGGATCGCCAACTGAGCATCATCTGCATATGAGGATAGCCTGCAATGCTGTAAGTCTTTACCCAAGAGATTTTTTCTTGGGCTTGGAAAAGTTTAAGCGCACTTTGGTTATCTGACTTCTTCCATCCAAATAGGAATCAAACCATGATATAACCTCTGGACTAACTAAAGAATTTCATCATAGCCAACAATAAATTGTGGTTGATGGAGTCGAAAGCTTGAGAAAAATCAGGATTCTTTTTAACAGCCCTAGCTTTGAGGAGGTCATCGCAGAGAAGCAACAGTGCTGAAGCAGTACTGTATACCTTGCGAAAGTCGGGCTGTGTTAATGGAATTATTGCTTCTGACTCCAAGAAATTCACAACCTGAGTGGTAACAATAGTCTCCAAAACTGTTGAGAGCGCAGGCAACACAGAAATGGGGCGAAGATCGGCCACCAAAGAGGGCGTTTTCACCTTAGGAAGGGGAATAGCAATTCCCTCCTTCCAACTGTCAGGAAATACACCTGTAACCAGCGATGCATTCAACGGGTGGTGCCTCCACCCAGAATGGACTCACCATTATATCATGTTCAAAGAAATGCCGTCTGAACCTACTGCTCCAGATGTTATTTTGCTTATGGCTGATTTAACCTCTCTCACTGTCACACAGCTAAATTTAAATTCATTCTTGACATCTTGAGAAAAATTATTCAAATAGAACCTAAGACTTTCCGACTCAACATGGCAGCTACTTCCCATCAAATAAAAATGTTCATTAATTTCATCTGGAGATTGAAAAAATTTGGGAAGATCATATTTTTTTATGCTCCACTTTGCTTAGAAAATAATTTATTATGATAATGCTTTATTTTTTAGAAACAATTTACAATCGGTGAAACCTTCTAATTCTTTCTGAAAATACATTTGCTTAGCTTTTCTGATGGCACTGTTCAGGCGTTCCTAGCTTTGCAGTACTCAAATTTGACTGTATCACATTTAGATAAAAGCATTTTTCTTTTTCAGGACTCTTTTCTTTCGTGAGACTTATGATTCTATAATCTCTCCAAGGAGATTTATTTCTAGTTACCCTTTTACAACTAAATAAGCATTCTGATCAAATATTTCTAACACCTTAGAGTTAGTAAAATTCGTCATCTCAATCAAATTCGTCATCTCATTAACATTCTTCATATTTTAAACATAATCCTATTGTACACAGGCAGCACCCCTTATAGTTATTTTTTTCATACTGAATTTTGAGATATTCCTGTCAGTAATAAACTTTGCCTCCCTCTTAAAGATCTTGCTTTTTACTTTCATTTTACAATAAGTCAATTTATGATCAGAAACTCTGACCCCACGGCTATCGTAAATGGAGGACATATCTATGACATCACATTCTGTGTTTTATACAGATTTATTAACAATAATGTGGTCAATAAGAGTAGAGGATGTTTCAGTCACTCTCGTGGGTTTGTTAAGGGGGCGGTCTACCCCAGCCAAAACAACAACAATGCCGAATGCCGCTCGCGGCCGTAGCGCTAGGCGAGTTTGATGGCTGCAGAGGTTTACGGGGATCGTGTTTTAAAATTAACCAATTAAGATAGAGATTGGCTGTTAACTTTTTCTAAAAGTAGAAAAAAGGATCTAGTCGGCTATCTTTTTAGAAGTTTTAAATAAAATTTCTAATTTCAGCTATAACTGTCTAAAATCATATGTTTTTATTGATTTTTAACTGAAATTTTCTATTAGTTTTAATGAACTAATTACAAAAGTGTATCAGAGGAAAATTAGTACCGTTATTCTTCTTTAATATGACACCTTATTTATAGCTCTAGGCTTCATTTGGCAGAAGATAACACAATTATAAAAACCCCTTGCATTTGGGTGCGCGCCAGGGGTAGACCGCCCCCTTAACAAGTTGTTCAAGCTCAACTGTTTCAATTTGTTTCATTCAAAATCGAGTGTCTGGTTGAGAGGACAATATTTAAATTGTCCATGACAATAATTCTTTCACCATCCTCAGCCATGTCATAGTAAGCAGACATAAAAAATAGTGGTATATGGAATGTGATCAGTTCTGTAAACAGCACATATACAAAATATCTCGCCCTTTACGCTACTCACAATGCCACAAATGTATTCTGTAGGGGGTTGAAATTCAATTGTTTTTTTTTTTTTTATGAATCGCAGATTATTTTGTACCACCTTTGCTACCATTTCTGTCATTTCTTGTTATAAATAACCAGACATTATAATCTCATCAGAGTCTTTATTTTCAGAAAGCCAAGTTTAAGTGACTCCAAACACGTCAAGGTTCAAGTCTAGTACCACTGGGGCCATTTCCTCAAACCCTGTAAAGATCGATTTAATGTTAAGATGGCCTTTCCTGAAGGATGGCAAGTCCTTGAATATCCGTTTTTTTTAGGTGTTGTGCTACTACTGCCAACATGAATTGAATATATCACTGATGGGCGACACTTGTTCCACCTCAGCAGGAGAGTTGGCAACTGAGGGAATTTTGGAACTAGTTAAGCTGGTTTAGAAGCGTTTTGAAACGTCTCAAATCTTAGACCCAAGCACAGAAACCCCACTCTTATTTAGATGTCAGCCATCCCATGCAAAGTGATACCTACGCACCCATTCACTGGTGTCGAATAAGTCACACCAAAGTTCCCACACATGAGCCCAAGCTAAATTTAATTTCATTAAAATTAGCAAAAGCTGTGGTGGTAATTAGCAAAAGAGGTGGTGTTACAGACCTCTGTAACACACCATTCACTAGCACCCTGCTATGCGGAAAAAGGGATGGCGTGGTATAGAGCAGGTCCACTATACTGTAGAGTGCCTCGCGTTTGCCCTGTCCCCCGTTGTACCCAGGACCACCCCTGTAATTAATTGGCAGATCGTTTGTTCCTACGTGAAAGTGAATCACTTGACAATCACACTTAAAAAGAAGATATAAGCCTTAATTTAACACCCTTTATCTTAGCCCCAGGATAAACACTAATAAAGCACTCATTATCTTTTCAAAGAATGTTATGAATGAACCTAGTTATTAGTCGAAAACATTTTTGAACTTAATAAATTTAATGTGTCTTCTGTTTTAGGGCCCTTCGAGTTTTCTTTCCCTGAAGAACTTGTACTGGCCGGATCATATCTAGTCATAAGTTTTCTAGCTTTCACAGGAAATCTCCTAGTCATTTGGATAATATTCAAGAGCAAAAAATTAAAACAGTCTATCATCAACCACTATGTGTTTAATCTTGCACTCGTAGACCTTGTTATGGAGTTTTTGTCGTTCCGGTCCAGGTAACCTTTGTTCATGAAACATTAAGTTAAATATATTAAACGTTAATTAATATATTAAAAAGTTATACTACCATTAATTTGCTAAATTAAAAATATTACACACTATATAAAGAGAGTCTTATTCTCAAAACTAAAGAGTATTTTTTATGACAAGTTTCAGACTCAGAACACATGTAAAATATTGTGGTACATATTATCATGGTATCTAAGGTTTAATACCTTAAGGGTACTTTATATGTACATAAATATTTAATATATGCCATATTTACATCGTTAATTTAACGATTTGTTTAAGTTGACGTGATAAAAGCAATGTTTACATGAAAGCGGAACACAAACATTAGGCCTCAAACAATATATCAATAGTAATAGTGATGAATCACTGTAGTTTTTTCCCAAATCATATGTTTTTCAAAATCATATGTTTTTCATTAGTTAAAGCTTTTGGTACCACACTGGTACCGTAACACATACCCTAAATACTGAAGATATTATAAATTTATCAACTTGAAGTTTAAGAATTTAAAATTAATAAATAAATACTAGTATATAAAAAATTCCAATGATTGCTCATAATTTGATCAAAAACTGAGTGCATGGGTCTAATTAATTTTCCTGTATTCTTGGTGGAATAAGTAAAATGTTGAAACATCGGAACATTCCCAAATATTGTTATCATTAAGTCTTTACTTTTTTTTATTTAAGGATGCAGTTGGTGCTACTTAAACGCCACTACATGGTAGTGCATTTCAATGGATTTTATTATTTTAAATGTTCTTGGGTTTTAATTTTTTGTGTAATTATTTTCTTTTCCCATTGAATAGCTACCAAAATAACTACTCTTCGAATTTGTGGGCAGGGTCGAGTTGCGCCGATGGTTGGTTGGTTTGGGTTCCTCCGGAGGCAGGGTCGAGTTGCGCCGATGGTTGGTTTGGGTTCCTCCGGAGGCAGGGTCGAGTTGCGCCGATGGTTGGTTTGGGTTCCTCCGGAGGCAGGGTCGAGTTGCGCCGATGGTTGGTTTGGGTTCCTCCGAAGGCAGGGTCGAGTTGCGCCGATGGTTGGTTTGGGTTCCTCCGGAGGCAGGGTCGAGCTGGGCCGATGGTCAGTTTGAGATATGCCTTCAATTCGTTGCTTGTTCGTGTTAATAATTATTACATTTACGGTTTACCCATAATGTCTCAATATTTAAAGTCAACTGAAGAACTGTTTGTTTTGTCACGGTCTATTTTTATCTATTTATTCCTTTTAAGGTTGGTTTTTGCATTAATGAAAGAAATGTTACTGCTAAAGTAAAGTGGTTCAAAAGTCATAAAGTTACGAAACGCTAGTCATAAAGTTACGATACTTTTATCGTACCGCATACAAAACATCTGTTTTCTGGCTTGGAAATAGTCACCGAATATAGTGTATCATTTAATGTAGCTTTTTAAAAATGCATCGAAAAACATTTGCTCATTTTTTCATCAGACTAAATGCTAAACAGCAGCCGTTTTCTGGCCTGGAATTAGTCAGTTGGTGTTAAATTAGTCTTAAAAGGTTGCATTTATCGTAGCCTTTTAAAAGCTCAACATAAAAAAAAACATCTGTTCATTTATTTCTTGTGCTAAATTCTTAAAAATTGTCTACCAACAATCGTACTAATACTAAAAAAAAGAGGCAATTTAAACAAATTTACAATATGATTGACTGAAAGTGCCTTTTTATGCTTAACCACAATTTACGTAAAATAACCATATTAATTGTGAAACTCAAATAAACACATAAAACCTTCGCCCTAGTGATAAAAACTACTATTTATACAAGGCTTTTCCAACAATTTAAATACAAACATACCTATATAAACATTTATTTTTAATTTATATTTCAAATAAGTTAACTAACTGCCTCATTATGTTACCTATATTATATTGGTTTGGTGGGAATTAGTAACAGCGTGGCAGCAAAATATGGGGAACAGGCCACCCGACTGACCACCGGCGCAGCTCGACATCTCCCGAATTTGCAAGAAAGCTTTAAAGTACAGGCTTCTGTAGAAATTTAATAAGCCTCCTTCTTAAACTTTTTAACAATACAAAGCAAAGTAAATAACAATTCAATGCTTTCACATAAACTGACACACTTTTTAATTCATTAGGATATTTTGTAATTATATTAAAATTGCCCACCAAAATAGTTGTCTAACTCGACATATATTAAGAAAAATGGGTTTTGGGTAATCTTTTCATTCACAAAAGATAGCATATTAATGGACTAATACAGAATTATTTATTTTATGTTTGCTGTATGTTGTAACATTTTTAATGATTGACATGACAAAATGTATTCAAAGCCTAACTTAAAGGTTTGTTTTTAATTGTCTATTCGAAGAATAGACCTAGAGTGACTCATAGTGCTAATGCTTTCGCCGACGATTACGCTCGATAGAAGTAACAGATTGACCTCAAATTTCAGTCGAATATTCTTTATGCAATTTTTAAGAACGAGTTCGTTGTTGAAAGTATTTGGTTGGATATTAATAAAATAATCCTAAAATGTGACTTTTTAGTTTTTCCCATAAGAAATGCATTGGAGACATTTTTAGTGGTCGGTGCTGTGTTTACTTTTTAGCAACGTCTTTGCGAGTCTTAACAATCAAGACTGAGACGTTCTGATTGGTCTATTGACAGTATTGACCGACTATATTCCAGGCCAGTCCAATTGGATTCAGAACGGAGCGCCTGAGCGGAGTGAAGTAGTCGCATAAACATAAACAAAGTTGAGGTTATGTTAAATGTCAAATTTTTCGGCTCTTTGAGTAACGAAAATCAACTACATTATACACACAACTAATTAATGTCTTTTCTTAAAAAAGCGTATTATGAAGTAAATTGAACAGTAAGTATTAGATTGTTTTATTTTTTATTTCTTGCCGTTGACAACTTTTGGTAGGCAAAGCCTTTAGGGTCAGGGGGTCACTTTCAGTTTTTAATTCATTGTGCATTTTGTGTATCAATGTGTATTCATGAAAATTTGGATTTTAGTGGGTACACCTTAAAAAGAAGTATAAATCATGAATACCATAAAGTATATATATATTTGTATCATTTTTGTAACATTCATACTGTATGATAATTAATTCACTTTTTAAAGTAACTCAGAAGCACTAGGCCTAGTTGGCAAATTGTGAATCTGCCAATAGTTTACCAAGCCAATTAACTGTAACAATTATATTCATATAGGCCTTATCAAAATTAATTTAACGGAACATATTTTACATTTTAAATTACCCAAAAAAAGTCCCGGTTGGGTCAAGTAACTTAATTCGGAAGACAACTTGTTGTGGGTGTTATATGAAGGACTTGAGGCCTAAGTTACTGGGATAATGTTTGGTGTAAAAAGCAGAGCTTACATGACATGTACAGTAGTCGAATATAACTTAATGAGGATCTCTGCCAGTTACCATAGGTTATTTCTAAGAGTAGGCCTAAGTTAATTGAGATTGTTAACATATGTTTTTAATGGATAATTATTTTGTGTTGTTCTTTGATAATGTTGCAAGTTAGGCCTACATTAGCTACAATTTTTACTTGTTTTTGTTATTTTCAGATACTTGTTTGCAATAACTTAGGCCTAAATTTGTTTTATAGTCAAATCAGAGCAGTCCTTAGGAAATGCGAGGCCTGGAGCAAAATATTTTTGGGAGGCCTTATTTAACGGTGATTGCTGGGGGGTTGTGGGGTATGGAACATATGACAGCATGTGTCCTAGACGTTTTCCGACTGTCTATATATGTAATCAATCCATTAGACCTCTATATCTTTGAAATTATTTGAGTTACAGAAATTAAACTTGGCACAACTATTAATTACAGAGTCTCCCTGAACTCTACCCTCTCTACCCTCTTTTTCGGGTATTATTCCTGGACCAAAGACAAGCCAAAATATCATATTTAAAATTTAGTTATTTTAATACAAATAGTCACGCATATGAGCGGGTTGCCGCGCAAAAAGCGCGGTTGCGGCGCCAGCTCAACAATGGATTTCATACCAAAACTGCTCGCGGGGAAGCGGTCCGACCGTGACTAGCCTCAGTTGTATCGCTCTATCTCGCTTATTTATGAACCAATTTTCATGATTTTTACATCGTTGGATTTTAAATTAAATTTTACAAAAACACATAAGAACATAAACTTTGCTACCTTATGTAATTTTTATGTAATTTAGGGTTAAAGATTTTAATTGGCCACCATTTTGAAAACATAAAAGTTGATTATTTTTTATAGCTAGGTCTTTACTTCAAAAAGCTGTGTACCGAATTTCAACTTATTACGTCAAGACGTTCTTAAATTAAAAATTATTCTTAAAAAATACAAAATGGCGGCTGTAGAAGTAATTATGGTGTTTTGGAATTTTTTAATATGATATTTTGATTCTGGCTTGTCTTTTTTCCAGGAATAATACCTGAAAAGGAAGGTAGAGAGTTCAGAGACACCCTGTAGTCGTAAGTCGCAATTGCAAGTGAATTTTCACATTTCAGCTAAATATTTTTAAAAGCTGTCAATTTTACAAACTTTTGCAGTAGTGTAAAATTGTAGGGTCTGGGACGTGACGTCATCACGATGACGTCAGCAGTGATGACGTCATCAATGACGTCACTAATGACGCCACCAATGACGTCATAATGACGACACATGACGTCACACCCATGACGTCATGGTGACGTCATTACCGCTGACGTCATCATGATGACGTCACTGACGTTAATTAGGTCAAGGTTATGCAAGAGTACAAAAAAATTTTTTTTTGCACTTTTGCGATTCCTCAAATTTTGGTGAGAAATTGAAATTTCTCGAGGAATCACAAAAGTGCAAAAAAATATTTTTTTATTCCCTAGCGATCAGACTCTTGACCTAATGTTTCCGTCAGGGGTCATTGACCCGTCCCAGCATCCCCACTTGAAAAAAAAAATAATTTTTTATATTTTACTTACCCACCGAGAGACTTAGAGCCGAAGAATAATTTCTTCAAACACCCGACATTGCGACAAACGACACGCGATCCGAACAGCACCGCGTCCGAAGACGTACTGACTTGGGTGCAGGCGGTTCCCCAGGTACCCGGCCCAGTGGTGGGGATAAGGAGGTGGTGGGGGTAAAGTGGTCAGAAGGAAGAAAAATTTATTTTTTTACAAACAACTCGTCCCAGCCGGTCTTTTACCGGACCTCCGTAACTTGGATTGGAAATATTTCCTGAGAAATATTTATTTTTTATTCTTTCTCAGGTGATGTTGGAACTTGGTCGGGAATTGGAGTCACCAACGTAACCTTACTGGCAAAAGTTAGCTCGTCTAAAAGTTTCTGAAACATTTTATCATCCATAGTGATATTTGTATCCCTTGAGTAAAATTTTGGATTATTTTTGAAGCAACGTTTCATTTTTGTTAAAGTGGAAGTCTTGGACACCTTAACAGAATTATTTTGCTTGGCCAGCAAAAATTTTACTCTTAATAATTTTTCTCGCAAAGTTTCAGCCATAGATGTGTCTCACAGTAAGGTTTGGATAAAACTGAAACACTTAGTCCAGTGTTGTACCTTAGCTGGAAGTAGTGGGGGAACAGGGCTATAGTGGGGGAATGAGTAGTGGAGGGGGTAATGCAGACTGTTGTTGACAAGTGTAGAAACAGTTTGCTGGGAACTGTCCAAGGAGTAACACGTACTGTGCAGAAAAATTAACCGAGAGACTTGTGTAAAATTTAACTCCAAGAAATATTTAATGTAAGACTAAAAGAGGTAGAGCCAAATGAAAAATAATTTTGTAGGAGACGGGTATGGATCAGTTTTGTAGTAAAGTTCAAAATCCACTTGTGTGGAATAAAATTAAAATGTGAGCGAAAAATATTTAACCACACCTGCAAAATACAAGTGTATGAAAATATTAGGAGACCTGTATAGCTAAATAAAAATTAATTTTGTATCAAACAGTCTTCCAACATTTCAGTTTCTAAGTCTTAACAAGTAAGGAATAAAATATTAAATAATGAGTGGAAAATAATTTGTTAAGTAAACGTAATTGTAGCAGTGTAACAAAAATTAATTTTGTGCAAAACAGGCTAGGTTCTGTTTTGCTAAGTGTAATAAGAAGGAAAAATAAAAATTTACTCACAGAAAAGTCGAGAGGTGGCGAGGTGTGGCGTGTTTGTTGGCTTTCAATAAACTGACTTACCTTCTGTTGAGCTACAGTTGGCCAGCTGACAAATAAACCAGTCTGTTATATAAGCATTATGTAACCGTCTCTGCCGGCTGTGCTGAATCCGGCAAGCTAAAATATTATTCTATAGTACACCTGACTTGGACTGAAAATATTCTAAGTCCCAAGACCCCTCCCCCTCCCCCTCCCCCCCCCCCCTCGGCTCCGGACGAGAAGTGAGCCCCCCCCCCCCTCGGCTCCGGACGAGAAGTGAGCCCCCCCCCCCCCCCGGGGGAGGAGGAGGAGGTGGCATAGCCCGAGGCGTTGCCATACCTTGACACGTGTTGTATAATGAGATCCGGTTAGTAATGTATTCAGGTGTGGCTCTTGGAGATTGTCCAATGCCGCAAACAAGTACGTGTCGAGGTCTGGCTGTTTACGTAACCAGATCCGGTTCCCCCACTCCTGACCGGCTCAGCTTCGGTTCTCTGAGGCTTTGCTTCCTCGCAGTTGGTTTCAAACACTTCAGCTGAGTGGTTGAAGCTCTGCCCTACAGGATTCGCAATGTAATGTTGGCGCCGCATTATATTGGGAATTCTTT
Organism: Neoaliturus tenellus; assembly: GCA_030545055.2. Classification (NCBI taxonomy): domain Eukaryota; kingdom Metazoa; phylum Arthropoda; class Insecta; order Hemiptera; family Cicadellidae; genus Neoaliturus; species Neoaliturus tenellus. The sequence goes on along the minus strand of CM061532.1, from coordinate 17,659,807 downwards.
TAGTTTAAGGCATGGCATGTGTAGTGTTAAGAAATATTTTATTTTGCGCTTGCTGCTTCTGCTAGGTCTTGGTGTTGGATTTATTTAGTCTAAGTGTTGTGTGTTGAAAAATATTTCTTTGTACTAATCTTCACAGGTTGTCCCCAAGTAGAAATTTTTCTAAATTCGCATCTTGGAGGTACTCCTCCGTAAATTGTCAGCTTAAGTGTTAGGCTTTTGAGACTTAACAGTCTCTGTAAAATAAAAATTTTTCGAGGTTCAGAACCTCAAGAATTATTTGTTACCAACAATAGCATGGCGCCTAACGAGCCCGGGGGTAGGCCCCTGGGGATCCACCCTTAGGCCTCTTTCGGTCAGGGGCGCTACTGGACCTCATCACTCTAGATGGGTGGTTGGCATCCTTTAGCACGAGGCGTCGGATCCTGACACTGACCGGTGTGCTAGGCAAAAGTCAGTACCTACGGGTTAAGACGGGATCCTCGGTCATGGTTAGCATGGCCTCTTCCAAATTATTGTAGCATGTTTCCCTTAAGGAAACTCAAAATTAAATAAATAATTTTTATTAAATCACCTCCCTAAATGTTGAGATCCCCCCGATGCCTCTGACCGCCGGCGGTCTTAGGCATCGGGGGGATTTCTTTTTTAACTTTTGGATGACCTTGACCCATATTTGTGTGTGAATAAAAATAATATTTTGTTCCACACGATATGTAGGTCAGCCATGACTTAGGCGGATTTTTGCCTGAGTTCTGAGGACTCCTCAGGACTTAGAGCGAGATGCGACTAAGTGTTGGCTGTCCACACTGTGGTGGAACAAAATATTATTTTATGTTTACACATGAGTAAGGGTAGCAGGTATCCAAGAGTTAAAGTCCTAGGGGTAGGTGACCCCCCCCCCCGAGCCCCGGACGGCAAGTGAGGCCCCCCCCCCCCCGAAATTTTTTTTTTTTTGGATTTTGACCTTGACCAAAATTTTTTTTTGCTCCGGACGAAAACTGCGCCGGGGGGGGGGGGGGTCGCCAAGCTAGTAGTATGAAATTGTTACTCCTATGACAAGTTAAAATAGTAGTGGCATACTGCTCCCCCCACCATTCTACCATTGAGGTGCCGCTGAAGCATGTTTGACTCATCTCATTCTCTCTTGGGCTGCCAATGGGTTGACATGGATGTTCCACCGCTTCAGATGTAGCATAAGTATAAAGGTAATATTTAGCACAGTGGTATCATGTATGTATTTTAGTAATAATTATGTTACAAAATAAAATTTTGTTTTTCAGTTTGTTGGTCTCTGACAAGTTTTAAACTGTGAAATTGTAAGGATTGAAAAAAAATATTTGTAATTATTTATAATATAGGTAGCACCGTTTTAGTGCTACCTTAAATATAAAATTTTTAAAGATCTGAATTTTGAAATTTTTTATGCTGGTATTAATTCTATATTATTTTTAAGCTAAATTGAATATGCAGGTAACACTTTAGTATTTTTTCCGTGGAAATAGTCTTAATTCTGTACATTTTTTGAGTGTTACCATGTAGTAAGTGTGTCAAAAAGCATGTGATGAAACAAATATATTTAAAAGTATTAAATTTGTTTCAGTTTGTTGGCCTCTGACAAGTTTTAAACTGTGAAATTTTAAGGATGGAAAAAATATTTGTAATTAACTATTTAAAATATTGGTAGCACCGTTTTAGTGCTACCTTAAATATACATATATATTTTAGGGCACCTTGGGCGTGGTCACCCGGTGGGGATATAAGGCGGCCGGGTTGCATGCACTTCTCATTTTAGCTCCAGCTCTCGTGCCGACTGGTTCTAAAAATGTCTTGTCGTATACCTTATGATCCTTTGTACTATAATCTGCTTGGTATTAATAGTATTACAGACAATGAGCGGAAATTGTATAAAAAATTTTGTTGTTTACTTGATAGAAAGCAAAAACTACCGCCAAATACCTTCACCTACAAGCTACCCCTGATAGACAAGGATGATGTAAGCAAACTATCATCAATTCAATTGAAGTTTCTGGAAGAAAAAAATTCTTGTTTGTGTGAGAGAAGTGTTTCATAATGAATATTCAAAAAGATTGGCTTTTGACTTTATTAAGGAACATGCAGGACATGAAAAAAAAAAAAACAGTATCCAGGATTATATTATTTATATCTTTTTGAGAATGGAGCAAGTGTAACGGTAGAAATAAGTATTAAACTAATGTAATTCTCCCAACCAAGTGTTAAAGTAGGACTTGAACTTTGACTTGATTGAGGTTTTGCAGAACAGAGAGGGAAAAAAATTATTCCTTCACCCTCTTGAAATAAAGATCAGAACACCCCTCAAGTTGGAGCAATATTGGACAAAATGTTGCTGTGTAAAAGACTTATATTTTGTAGTAGAAGATTATTTTTGGACACCAGTGATGACGAGGATAGCAGTGATGAATTTTCACCTTTGTAAATATTTTTTTTTTGTTTAGCATTTTACAAAAAATCAAAAAAAATTATAAAACTGTAAAAAAAAAGAAAAAAAAAATATGAGTGGGGGATAGAGCAGCAGATGCTCTATCCCCCCGCTCAAAATAATAATTTCCGATGGCCTTGACCCACTTTTGAGAATTGATTGTGGTGGGGGAAAGCATTAGTGGAGGGGGAAACGTCATATATACGGGTAGTCAAGCCTCAGTCTCATTTGGTAAGAAAGAGGGAACGCTGGATCGGAGGTGATGGTAAGATTGACTCAATAGCAAATACTTTAATACTGCAATATGTTAACAGGTTGTCAATGGTTAGGAAATATCTTTTATTTTTATACTACCTAGTTTGTTTAAGGTTAAAATTTTAAATATATTTTATTTTGGTCAAATGCTTTTGCCACACTTCCTACACGCTAAGACTCATATAAAGTACAGGATTTAAGCTGATCTCTCGGGGAAATACTATGTAGCCACCTCACACTGGTTATCTGAATTGCATAGTATTGGTGATTTATACAACATAAAATTGTTTTTCAATATGTTATATATCACCAATTTTTATTCGAGTCAGATAACCAATGTTAGGTAGCACATTAGTATTTCCCCGCGAGATCAGTCTTAATTCTGTACATTTTTTGAGTTTTAGCATGTGGTAAGTGTGCCAAAAGCATTTGCTCAAACAAATATATTTAAAAGTTTTAATTTTGAACAAGTTGGGCAGTAAATAATGAAAAATATTTAACTTTTGAACCAGTTGACATATTATTGAAAGTATTTGTTAGAAAGTTGATCTTACTACCATCTCTTATCCAGTGTTCCCTCTTTTTTACCAGATTTAAGGTGGCCTTGACCTATATATTTGTCCTAAATAGCAAATTTTAAATAAATATAATACATTTTGTTCTGCGCATGTGCAGATTTGTTCTGCGCATGCGCAGAACGGGTCTTTCCCAAAGATCACCCCCCACCACCCGCTATAAAAGGAGGTCGGTCAAGAGCGTCTCTCATTCTTTGGTAAACTTTTGTGGAGTTAACATCTAAAGACGCTAGTGGTAAAAAGTGTTAAAATGCTTCTTTGCCATATTTGTGGGGAATTTTTCCCAGATGAAGTGATTCTTCAAATCCATCAAGAACTACATATGGAAGACCCGGCGAGTGAAACGGCTAACGAAATGGACATGGACTGGATTGATGACATTTTGGATGAATTTAATCAACGGCTCGACAACTGGGAGAGTTATTTGCAACAAATGCAGCAGGGACGACCTAGCGTGATCCAATTTGGAGGTGCTGGACCGTCAGGATTTAGAAGAGGAACTGTTGCGGAACCAGAAGAAGAAGAAACGGACACTGATACAGATTTAGACACGGAGATGCATTTGGATATAGAAACAGAACAAGGAGGAACCAGACACTTACGCACAACTGCTTTTCCCGGACGCACGGTAATACATAACAAAATAAATAATGTGCAACTAGATTTAGAAAATTTTGTAACCGAGGCAAAATCATTGATCTGTGAAACTTTAACTAAAGAATTGGCAACATTAAATATTATTAAATTTGGTTTAGTTTTAGATGCGTTATTTACTAATACGGATGGTGAAACAACAGTGAGGGGGTTTATAACGAAAAACCGTACTTTGATGTATGCTTCTGATGTGAATAAAATTGTTGAGGAATGTTTGGAAGAACTCTTAACAAAAATGCAGGAGCATGAGGGGAGAGGGTCAGGTTGGATGTTTACATCCGTAGAGGGTTTAGATTTAAGAGTACATAAGCACGGTTACGGTATGAGGGGTAGCAGTTACATCAAGCTACCAAAGAAAATTGAACAAACTAAAGCATGTATAAATGTACAGAATGAAGATAATGAGTGTTTTAAGTATGCTATGTTGTGTAAATATATTTTGCCAGAGCAGCGCCCTTCTAGAGTAAGTAGACACTATGTAAATGTAAATAATAGGTATAATTTTGTAGGACTATCTTACCCTGTAAAAATTTCAGATATTTCTAAGTTTGAGAAACACAATCCAGGTGTTAGTGTAAATATTTTTGGATTGGACGATTCAAATAATGTATACCCTTTAAGAGTAGCAAAAACTGAGCTTAGGAACCATACTGATTTGTTATTAATAACTAAAGGTGAAATATCCCACTATGTATATATAAAGAATTTTAACAGACTTGTAAAACATCAACTGACTAAAAATGAATTAAGGATGACCATTTGTAAGCGATGTTTTTGTTTTGTGTCAAAAGATGTAAGGAGAGGAGGTGCGGAATGGCTACAAGAACACCAAAGACTCTGTAATGGAAATTTTGAATGTAAAATTAGTTTGCCTGCACCTACTCGCTCTATTGTAAAATTTGAAAAGATTAGCCATCAATATAGGGTACCATTTGTAATTTATGCGGACTTTGAGTCCACACTGGTACCCCAAGAACATCCAGAAGGGGAAATTACCAGTAGGACCAAAATACAGCTGCATAAACCTAACAGTTTTTGTTTGCTTGTTAAATCCACACTGTCAGAAGAACATTTGAAAAATTTTGGTTTAAGTTCAACACCAATTTTGTACAGAGGTGAGGATACTGCTAAACATTTTGTAGATAACTTGTATTATATAGCTGATAAGGTTGAAGAAGTGTTCAGTAATATTGTCCCTATGATTCCTCTAGATGAAGAGGAGGAAATTCAATATATCAATGCCACTAATTGTTACTTGTGTAAAAAAGAATTTACTGTTGAGAACCATAAAGTCCATGACCACGATCATCTTACTGGTTATTACAGAGGGGCTGCTTGCAATTCATGTAATATTAATTATAAACTTCCGAAATTCATTCCAGTTGTTTTGCATAACCTTAGTGGTTATGATTCACATTTTATTATTCCGGAATTGGGCAGGGATGATGGGAAAATTGATGTATTGGCCAACACTTTAGAGAATTATATTAGTTTTTCCAAGACTGTTGGCAAAATTAAGCTTCGATTCGTGGACTCTTTTCGATTCATGTCTTCTAGCCTTGCCAACCTAACTAAAAATTTAAGACGACAGGATTTAAAAGAAACCAGAAAAATTGTGCCAGAAGATAAAATGGACTTGGTGCTAAGGAAAGGAGTTTTTCCTTATGATTATATTACAGGAATGGAAAAATTTGAAGAAACAAGACTACCACCTATCGAAGCGTTTAAAAGTAAATTAACTGAAACCGAAATTTCAATTGAAGATTATAATCATGCTCAGAAAGTCTGGAATGAATTAGGAATGAATACCTTGGGTGATTATTCTGACTTTTATGTAAAACTAGATGTAACATTATTGTGTGATGTTATGGAACAATTTAGGAACACCTGTTTCACCGCTTACGGACTGGACCCGCTACATTCTTTTACTTCTCCCGGTTTGGCCTGGCAGGCCATGCTAAAATCTACCGAGTGCAAGTTGGAATTGCTAACCGACATCGATATGGTTTTAATGATTGAATCGGGTGTACGAGGTGGATTGACCCAGGCTGTTACAAGACATGTGAAAGCTAACAATAAATTTATACCAAATTATGATAAGACTAAAGATTCGATTTTTCTTGGATATTTTGATGCCAATAATTTATACGGTTGGGCGATGTCCAAACCCCTTCCATATGGCGACTTCCAGTGGGTAGACCCGGACAGCATTGGGGACATCATGCAGATCCCACAAGATGGACCGACCGGCTACATTTTCGACTGCGACTTCGAATATCCAGAACACCTACACGATCATCATTATGACTTGCCACTGTTGGCTAAAACTGAAGTATCACCGACAGGAAAATGGCCCAAATTAATGATGACATTAAACAACAAAAATCGTTATGTGGCACACTATTGGGTTGTACAGCAAGCGTTGGAGTTAGGACTAAAAATAACAAAAATTCACCGAGCACTACAATTTTCTCAGTCGTGTTACTTGAAACCTTACATAGATTCCAACACTGCGAGGAGAGCAGCAGCAACATCAGCCTTTGAAAAAGATTTTTACAAGCTCATGAACAATGCAATATTTGGAAAAACTTTAGAAAACAAAAGGAAACACAAAATTGTAAAATTAGTAACAAACCCCAGACAGATGCAGAAACTTGTACAGAAACCAAATTTTGGAACAAGTATGATAATTAATGAAAACTTGGTAGCAGTCAGCATGAAGAAAACCAAGATAGTAATGGATAGACCGTTGTACATAGGAATGTCTATATTGGATATAAGTAAAACGCACATGTATGACTTTCATTACAACAAAATGGTTCAACATTATGGAAGAGAAAATATTGGAGTAGCCTACATGGACACGGATGCACTAATTTATTGGATTAAGACACAAGACATGTATGAAGATCTTCGGACGTTCATACACAAAAATGATTTTGATTTTTCCGACTACCCAAGAAATCACCCGAACTTTAATGAAAATAATAAGAAAGTTTTAGGCAAATTCAAAGATGAATGCAATGGAGCAAGCATGGAAGAAATCGTTGCACTAATGTCTAAATTATATTCTTTTAAAGTATATAAAGGACATCAAGAAGAAACATCTACCACGAAAAAAGCAAAAGGTGTGAAGACAAGTTATTTGAAGAAAAATGTAAACTTTGAACAATACAAAAACTGTTTATTTAACGACACCACCTTGACTGCTAAATTCAACACCATAAGGAGTGAAAAACACAAAGTGTACAGTGTTACAGAAGTGAAAAAAGCATTGTCAAACAAAGATGACAAACGTCACATTATGGAAAACCAAATTGATACTCTTCCTTTTGGCCACTACTCTCTCAACCCTATCAACAACTAACCTATTCTTCGTCCTTCTTCGTCCTTCTTCGACCTAAATTCCTTTTTCGGCCACTACTCTCTCAACCCTATCAACAATTAACCTATTCTTCGTCCCTCTTCGTCCTTCTTCGACCTAAATTCCTTTTCCTTCCGTAAAAAAATGGGGAACACGGCAAGTCCAACGCCTTGTTCCCCATTTTTTTACATTAATTTGAATGACCTTGACACATTTAAAATCAGTTTTTAATTAAAAACAAATTTTTATTTCCACTTTATTGGTAATATAACAACCTAAACATAATTAATAAATTGTTTATAAAATTATTTTCTTAACCCTCTTAAAATAAGGGAGGGGGGTATCATATAAATGAACTATATTTTTTAAATATCATTCATTTATATAATACCTTAACCTGGGGGTAATGTAATAAAAAACCATTACTCGGACATTTCCCAAACCATGTCCTTGAGGGTTAAGGAAATATATTTAAATAGTATTTCTTACCAATTTAGAATACCTTAACAGACTTAAATAGGGTTTAATACATACATAAAGTTCATATCTATTTCAACCGTAATAACGGAAGGATTAAAAAATGGATTTAAAACAAAAAATTGTTAATGAACTTCATAAACCTGCTAGAAGAAAATTTCCCCGTAGAAATACCGTTATAAAAGGAATGAACGACTTATATCAAGCGGACTTAATAGAAATGATTCCTTATAGTAAACAAAATAAAGGATTTAAATATATATTGACTATTATCAATTGTTTTACAAAAATGGCAGATGCTTTACCGCTAAAAGATAAAACCGGCAAGAGTGTAACAAAAGCCATGGAAACTGCGATACAGAGAGACAAAAATACCATAAAACATTTACAAACCGATGACGGTAAAGAATATTTCAATAAAGAATTTTCAAATTTAATGAAGAAACACAATATAAACCATTATTCGACTAATTCAGAGGTAAAAGCATCAATCATAGAAAGATTCAATCGAACTTTAAAAGGTGCGATGTACAAGATGTTTTCAAACAGAGGATCGCACGTATGGATTGATATGTTACCAAAACTAATAAAAGATTACAATAACAACTTCCATAGAACAATTGGTATGAAACCGAACCAAGTGACTAGTAAAAATGAAAAACTTGTATTAAAACGTATACAAATGAATACTAAACCAAAAGTTGAAAAACTAAAGCCTAAAACGTTTAACGTTGGTGATAAAGTGCGAATAAGCAAATACAAAGGTGTATTCAGTAAAAGATATCTGCCAAATTGGACAAATGAGGTTTTTACCGTATTTAAGGTGCAACCTACAGTACCAGAAACTTACATTTTAAAAGATAATAAAGGACAATTGCTCGAAGGAGGGTTTTATGGACATGAAATGTTAAAATCCACAGTAGGTGATGTATATCTCGTTGAAAAGGTGTTGCAACGGAAAAAAGATAAAGTTAAAGTGAGATGGTTAGGATTTAATAAGAGTGAAGATTCTTGGATACCTAAAAAGGATCTCATATAATGATGGAGCATCATTTTAGGTTTAACCTTTACAAAGGATGGAGATAATACAGCAAAAGGATAGTTTTACTATTAATAATATTGATGAACTCACGGTGGACAATTCGGAATTAAACAGCGGCAAACATGGTGTTTTGTTACCAAACACGGTGCGTTGTCTTGTAACCGGTCCATCCAATTGTGGTAAAACAAATGTAGTATTCAATTTGATTACAAACCCAAAAGGATTGCGTTTCAATAACTTGTATGTCTTTTCCAAATCATTACAACAACCCAAATACCAATTATTAGAAAAAATATTTAATAATGTGCCAGAAGTCAAATATTACAAGTTTGATGCAAGTGAAAGCGTAATGCAACCGCATGAAGCTAAACCATTTTCAGTTTTTATATTTGACGACGTATCCTGTGAAAACCAAAACACTATCAGGAGCTATTTCGCTATGGGGCGACATAACAATATAGATAGCATTTACATAGGTCAGACTTATAGTAAAATACCAAAACAACTGATAAGAGACAATGCAAATGTGTTAATTGTATTCAAACAGGATGAAACTAACCTAAAACACATATATTACGATCATGTCAATGCGGATATGTCATATGAACAGTTTAAAGACATATGTGGTAAGGCTTGGGCTGAAAATTATGGATTTTTGACAATTATGAAGGAACAACCACTAAAAAACGGTCGATACAGGATAGGTTTTGATAAATTTATATTAATTCACTAACCATTATATCACACAATCATTCTTGTACAGCACGTCTTGCTACAAACATGGTTAACCAAGAAAAGTTAGTAAAGGAAATTAAATCACTTAGTGATTCTATTCGGGCTAAAAACAGAGCGTTAAAGTTAGGTATCAGCGAAAGGGAGAAATTTCTCGAATCTACTTTTAAACCTATTACAGAGCCTTTGAAACAATTGAACAAAAAATTGACTAAACCTTCTTTTGAAGGTGATATTATTGCTCCGATAACACAATATGAAAGGGAAAGTGTAATATCAGAAGATATTAGCGATGAGGACCCGGAAGCCTCCATATTTAGTGATACAACGGCAGAAAGAGAAGATGTATATGCTGGTAGTGAAGAGGAAGTGGTATCTATAGCGAGTGAAGAAGAAAAAACAGAAGGAGAACCATCAAACATAAGCTTATTGGGTGAAACTATTCATACAAAAGGACCGTTAGGAAGGAAATACTTGTTAAAACTGTTAATTGGAACTGATTCTACTAAAAAATACCACAGTTATGGAGCAAGAATGTCCAAAGAAGGTGTAATGATTGGTAATAGCAAATTAGATGTCGATGAACATGATAATATTCACATAGGTGATCAAATATATAAGGGAACAAGGGGGCTATTTGAATTATTATTTGAAAATAAACCTTTAAAAGCATTGGTAAAAAATGATGATTTGGAAGTGTATAGCAAAATTTTGGATCAAACTAATGCATATAAAAGAAATTATTTACCTGAAGCACCCATATATAGAAATAAATCTGTAAAATATAAAGATTTTGTTTCCAAATTAATACCGATTATAAGAAGAAAACCTGTAAAAAGAAGATTAGTAGCATCCACTTTAGATTTAAGTTCTCCAGAACCGAGAAAAAGAAGCAAATCAGTCACCGGTAAAGGATTGATGAAGAAACTATACAATACAAACGTAATTTATTACAATAATATCAATAAATTGGTGGATAGAATGAAACTAATACATGAAGCCAAAGAGGCGGGTCATACTGGATTGGAAAACGAATGGGTGGCTTTAGTGGATGAACTTAGAAACCGAGGGGTAATCTCATAAAAATGCGTTACTCCCTAAAATGCTATTCAGTTGCACCATGAGTGTCGACAAGTTCGGACGGTATTCCTCGGATGGATTATATTACGCGAATAACTTAAAAAGAGGAGCTGGTTTACCACAAACACCTGAAGGAGATTATGATATTAGTAATAAAAGGTTAAAAAACATAAAAGATCCCACGGATGAAAATGATGCAGTAAATTTAAAAATAGTAAAGGAAAAGATATCACCAACATTAAGACTACAAAATAACACATATGATGCAGAAAATCATAGAATTATCAACGTTGATAAACCAAATCAAAACGGTGATGCAATAAACAAAGGTTATTTGTTATCTGAATTAAAAAATACGTTAAAATTCAATGGAAAAACGTATAGTGCTAACAATAAACGTATATCCAACATAGATGATCCTAAAGATGAAAAAGACAGCGTGAATAGACGCTATTTACATTCTTTAATACCTGAAAAGACAAAAGATGGATTTTCTTTTTATAAATTTGTTATTAACGATATAGGTTATCCAAAAACTGAAAACGATGCTGTAAATCTAAAATATATTAAAGATCATTGTATTATACGTGATGTAGGGGTTATAGATTGTTTTGGTAATTGTTTAGCAAATGTTAAAGATGGTTCGGCACCATCAGATGGTGCAACAGTGGGTCAAATGATGGAAACCTTAAAACAAGAAACAACCTCTTTTGTAAAACAAGATCAAGTAGTATCGAAGCAAGGGGATGAATTTGTTCAAGGTAATGAAAAATTTAATTTATTAACATACAAAAATAATGCCTGGGATTGCATGGATAAAAAGTTATCAAATATGGGATGGGGTTATGATAAACATGATGCAGCTGCTTTATCACAAACCGTACATCTAGATCCAGATAAGTATTTTAGATGGTTTACATGTAAAAATAGAGTGATAAGAGACTTGGGACAAGGAAGAGAAGCAAATGATGCTGCAACTGTAGGACAGACCATTACAACATCATTAAAGGATAGTAAAGTGTATAATTGTAATAATAAACGTATAACAAACCTTAAAGACCCTGAACATGTAGATAATGCTGTCACTGTTAATTTTCTTGTAAAAGTTTTAGGTAATGCGATATTTGATTTACACAATCATTTTACATCAGATATTCTTCAAGGAAAATCGGGGCATAATACTTATGATGAATCCATGAGAGGTGAGTATATTAAACGAGAAATTTATAATAAATACTTTATTAACCCTAAAACGCAAAAGTTTAGATCATCAGATTGGGGTGATATTGATATTTAATTAAATAACTCAATAAATGACTTCATTTATGTGCAACCTGTCATAGAGGTAACACATAGGTTACGCTTTTCGAATATAAAAGACAATCATGGCATTTCATTACACCAGTCCATATCGAGACACTATACGGAAAGGAGGCGGTATCACGTCCACAGCAGTTTCTCTGTTAAGTAAAGCTTTAAATCGAATTCCAGTAGGATCTGTCGTAAATAGAGCAATAGACGCTTTACCATACGAATTTCACATACCGGGAGGTTATCAATATTGCGGACCAGGAACGAAATTGAAAAAACGGTTAGAAAGAGGTGATCCAGGCATAAATAAGTTAGATCAAGCTTGTAAAGAACACGATATAGCATATTCCACATTTAGCGATACAAAAAATAGATCGATAGCTGATAAAAAGCTCGCGGATATAGCTTGGCAACGAGTAAAGTCTAGTGACGCTAGTATTGCAGAAAAAGCGGCGGCTTTAGCGGTAACAGCAGGTATGAAGGCTAAAACAGCAGTAGGAGGTGGAAAAAGGAGGAGTAGGGGTAAAAAAAGTTTAACTAAGACGAAACATGGAGGAAATATTAGAAGAAAACGACGTTCCACCAGAAAGGGTAATAAAAAACCAACAGTATGGTCAATGGTAAAAAACGGGGCAGGTCTATACCTAAGACCATATCGTGCATATTAAATAAAAGAAATCAATTAGTAATACCGCATAAAGCGTTAACAAATATCGAATTATTTAAATACATTTCATGTTTAAAAATACCTTTTTTTCGCGGTGTCTTTATGAAAGATGATTTACCAGTTAAAATGTGGAAAAACGAAACCGGTATTGTAAATTTAGACAATTCTGAAGGTCCTGGCACTCATTGGGTTTGTTATAAGAAATTAGGTGAAAATATATATTACTTTGATAGTTTTGGCAATTTACCACCACCTAAAGAACTTGAGCGTTACTTTAAATCTGCTAAAAACATATATTACAACTATAAAAGAGAACAACCCGATAACACTTTAATATGCGGCCATTTATGTTTGGAATTCCTAGCTAAAAGTATCAGTCACAATTGAGATGTCTTCCTATACGGTATCATTAACAGGAAAATCGTCCACTTTACGAAGTATCCTTTTCCCAGCTTTACGCTTGCAAAAAGGAAGATTTTGGGAGGCGGCACTGTTAGATTTTACAACTTACAACTCTATTCCCAATGTTACGGAAGATAAAAATAACTTATTGCATTATTATAAAGGAAAAGATGCCAGTGGGAAGTTTACAGACTTAGAAGTTTGCAGTTTACCCACAGGTTCTTATGAAATTGATCATATTAATGAATTTTTGCAAAATAAAATGGGAAAAGACAATATAACATTAAAAGGTAATAACAATACTATGAAAGCTGAAATTAACTCCAAATATTATATAGATTTTACTCAGGAACATTCAATCGGTGAATTGTTAGGATTTCCCAAAGATGGGTCAATTTTAGAACCAAATCAAACACATTCCGGTAAACAAACTGTAACTATACTAAAAGTCAATAGTATAGATATAACTTGTAACATTATACAAGGAGCTTACAGAGATGGAGCAAATACTCATATACTACATACTTTTTACCCGAGTGTACCTCCAGGATTTAAAATTGTTGAAAAGCCACAAAACCTAGTATATCTGCCGTTGAACACCACTTTCATTTCAGACATCGTGTTGAACGTATTGGATCAAGACGGTAACTTGATAGATTTCCGAGAAGAGCCAATTACAGTTAGATTACATTTAAAATCGACACTTTAATACAAAAATCATGGGTTTATCATTTAAAAGTGGACAACCTACGGGAAACCACATTAGTAGCTCTTCAGCTGTGGAGGAGTTAACACGCGAGAACATTCGTTTCTTAGAAAAGATTGGTTTAAAATTAACCGATTATGGATATACTGGATATAGCGCAGGGTCCGACATTCGACGAAACCCTATGGGAAAAAGAATATCACACCCACAACCCTTACACTTCATCAAAATTGAACAATAACGATGAAATTCGTATTCCTATACAACATCAAGACATTTACACACTACCATGTGAAAGTTACTTGTATATCGAAGGAAAAGTAACAAAAAAGGACGGTACTACTACTGGTACAACAGTTCCATTTATAAATAACCCTATGGCTTTTCTGTTTGATGAAATTAGATATGAAATATCAGGTGTAACAGTTGATTCCACTAAAAAAGTAGGTATTGCAACAACTTTAAAGGGGGTAACATCTATATCACCTAATGAAACCAATTTACTTCAACCGGCCGGATGGGTTTTACCTCAACATGACATAATCACTCCGAATACAAAGGGATATTTTGATTTTCATATTCCATTACGTTTGTTGCTCGGATTTGCTGAAGATTATAGAAAAATAATATTAAATGTTAAACAAGAATTAGTTTTGTTGAGATCTTCTAACGATAAAGACATTATTAAAGCTCCAGATGGTACAACGGATGCAAACCTAGAATGGAAATTAACATTAGACAAAATTGTATGGAGAGTTCCACATGTTAAATTAGCTGACGAACATAGAATGCTACTATTAAGGAAGTTAAAGGCTGATCGTGATATTGTAATTCCTTTTAGAAGTTGGGAATTCCATGAACATCCAAGCTTGCCAACTACAGATCGTCACACTTGGACTGTTAAAACATCTAATTACGTAGAACGAGCCAGGTATATTATATTTGGTTTACAAACAGATAGGAGAGACAGCATCACAAAACATGCAGGCAAATTTGATCATTGCAACTTAAAAAATATTAAAGTTTATTTGAATTCACAATTTTTCCCCTACGACAATTTAAATGTGTCATTTGCTAATAAAAAGTACAGTATATTATACGATATGTATGCGAGATTCCAAAATTCATATTACGGTAAAACAAATACACCTTTACTATCACCAGAAGAATACTTAGATGGTTACACAATAGTTGTAATTGATTGTTCTAAACAAAATGAATCAGTAAAATCATCAAGTGTTGACATAAAGATTGAAATGGAGTTTAATGCAGCTATACCTGCAAATACAACTGCATACTGTTTAATTCTACATGATAAAATTGTAACATACACACCTCTAACTGGAATTGTTAAAAATGTATTATAAAAAAACCGGTTTTGTTACATTCCGCGAGTATAAAAGCGGAGCGTGCAGGCCGCTCCTGATCAGTTTGTTGCCTGACATCGTATGGGTAGCATCATCTTCAATATGGCTTCTACTAGTGGTACAACGGAATGCGATATAGAAAAAGAAATTTCAGAATTTTTGGACATGAATGAACAGCAACACGGCGCAGATCAAGAAGAAGAAAAAGGTAAAAAGAAGAAATATTTGTCCAAGAGGAAGAGAAATGTGGAAGAAAATATTTCACCAAATATTTTGATGGAGGTATTTTTACGAATTTTTTATCCAATCTCTTCAAGTTTGGATAAAAGTGTTTTAATTGGAGTTATGAAATCAACCGACTATTCACCTACAGTAATTTTAACCCACGGAACAAAAATGATTTTGTTTACAGCCAACGCTTGGGAATCTTTTATGAAACACCTCCATTTGTTGGAATGTTATTTTAATAGCAACATGTTTGGCAGGAAAACAAAAGTAGGACTATTGGATTCAGACTTGGAAATTGATATTATTAAACACCGAGGTGAACATCAAATGAGATTCAGAGATACAACCAAACATGACATAAAAATTCAACTAAACAGAGAAGAATTTTTTATTTTAACATGTGCAACAGAACCAATAACAAGATATTTAAGACAGCTAGTATTCTCCAGTTCAATTATTAAAGATTATTTAACAGACACTTTGGACAAACAACCGGACGCACCAATTTTGTATGGACCTGTAGACACTTCAATATTCAACAGAATTCCTCATGAAGTTCAAATGTGGAGACAATTGGAACAATATGTGCAAGAAAAACATAATTTTGTAAAATCGGATGAAGAAACACATTTCAGTGATGAAAAGGATCAAAGTGATGAGAATGAGTACAACAAAAATGACCAGATGGAAAGTTAAATAAAATTTTAAAATTTTTCACAACACTTTACACTTGAATTGGCAAATTTTCAATAAAAAATTCAAAATTTTGTGGGTGTAGGCCTACCGGGGATGGTGCCCACGTTAAATATACACCAACGCGCCTTCAACTGTACGGCCTGGCATAAATAAATGCCTACCGTGGTGTGGAAAACAGTTGACCTTCTGACACCGTGATGGATAGACGGGTGACCTTTCAAATGGACATGGAAGAAGAAATCAAGTCCAAGCCGGGTATTATTGAATTTCAAGCTTTTCGTGGTAACGATGATCGGTTTATAATTAAAGAACTGGTATTTTACGATATAGATAAAAATATTCCTTACACATTTTTATTCAAACCACCATGCTCTTTTTCTTCACTAACCACCAAAGCCGCAACAACAAACCGATGGACTTGGAAATATTTTCATCATATCGATTGGTATGACGGTTTTACCAGTTATTCAGACTTGTATCATATTATGCATCAATTTTCAAACAGATTTACTAATATTTACACAAAAGGACTTGAAAAGAAAAGATGGATAGAACAATTTACATCTACTCCAGTTAAAGATGTGCAAATAGATAAAAATTTTAAATTTATTGCTGAAAACATTTGTATTTGCACACAAAGTGTGGAACATGAAAGGGACAGGCACTGTGCATTAAAAAACGCTTTAAAATTAGCGACTTACCTGCAAGATGGAGAAATCGGCGATGGTGGTGGGGGTAACGGCGATTATAAAAGCGAGGAGCAGACCGAGACCTGGCACGAGTATTACTCGAGATTCCGAGACGACAACATCTCAGAGCAAGAAGACAGCGAGGACCTCTAGAACAACCATGGCATCCAACCAGTTTCTGCAGTCTTTGGTGGAACAATTCAACGCCCACTCCAAGTCTACAATTTTGCCGGTAAAAAAATGTTCTGAACTCAAGGATGAAAAACATTATATTATACATGCACTGAAGAAAATGGAAACTACTGTCGGCGAAGCAATCTGCTGCAGTCTCAGCGAAGCACCATATACTCCAGGGGATGAAGCAAAATTCCAAATTTACCTTCCGAAGAGATTTGTCCACCTACTACAAAATGAAGATCTACGCTCCATTCAACCGGGATGTCTCTACTTGGTGTCCCACGGATGCAGCGGCAGCAACTCCACCGAGCTTACCATCCACATCGCAGACAAGCAGCAGTGTTAAAAATAAATAATTTTTTCTTTCTTGTATCTGTTTGTATTTTTTAACTATATAATTTTTGTCATGTAATCTTGTTTGTACTGTTTTAAATAAAGATAGTAAAAAAAAAAAAAAAAAAAAAAAAAAAAAAAAAAAACACAAAAACACAAAGAAGGCAACATATCAATATGTGAAACACAAAAAAAATTTTCACATATTGATATGTTGCCTTTTTTTTTTAAAGCTCTGGGGTGACCTTGACCTTTAACCTTTGCACAAATAAAAAAAAAATATATTTTGCAAACAGAAATACGTGTGTGTGTGTGTGTGTGTGTGTGTGTTTTCCCCCACCATTTCGGATTACCAGCATACAGACTGTAAAGAAGTTCAGTTTGATTGCAACTGTCAAACAATGAGCACCCTATTTGAGCTTTGTGTAAGAAAAATTATTCAAGATCAACAGCTATTTAGCCATACTTTACGTTCCAACGCTCCTCAGCAAATTAAAATTTTTATCAAACAGTACAAGCTAGACAACAGAGGTTACAACACTTTTGGGTGGTACAAGTTTAGTGACGGTACAAAATTTTGTCAAAATTGTGGAAGGGCTGCTGTATCTAACCCAGCACAATTCCTACAAGATGATGGATGTTTACAATTAGGTCATGTAGCTCCAGTTATGAGTTACGAAACACCTAAAGAACTTTGCACCATTTGTTCAATCAACATGTTTAGTTGGAAAAAATTTAACCACCTCCCATCAGACAGCATGTAAAATCCTTCCCCCCCCCCCCCCCACCACCACTATTACATACTACCTTCAAACAACCATGCTAATATTCATTCCGCCTTTGGACATCATACGGAAAACATCAAGATGGCTCTGACTGTAAAATGTGCAAATTATGAAGAAGTATTTGTAAGAAATATGGAAGAATTAAACAATATTGTTCAAGAATTTAAATCACTAATCGAACAGGGATACCGATTGAACATGCAAATTTTTGCTTGCAACACAAAATGCCCTCATGTCCCCAGGGATGACGAGCCGCCTAGGTCACCATCATCAACTTCTTCAGCCTATTCCTCCAGATCATCCATGAAGACTCAAGCCAGTCCAAACTTGGAATATTTCTCCTGACTAATATTTATATTTTGTATCCTCTTTGTACTTCAATATGCATATTTTTGTATTTTAATAAAAGAATGATAAAATAAAAACAAAATAAAAAACCTATCTTGCTACAGTATTGTAGCAAGATAGAATTTTTTTAAAACACAAATTGGATGACCTTGAACATGTTCTAACATGTTCAGGTTTTCCCCTACCACTTTTCCTCTTGGAGACCTGAGATGCGGCACCAATGTGTTTCATTACATCTTCATCTTTTGAGCTGCAAACATGGATGTTCCACCACCAATATATGAGGCCGATGAAGCGGAAAGCCTGGGGAGGAGGAGATGCCAGCATGTGGATCTAGTGGAGATGATGGAAAGAAGGATGGAGGAAAGACGGATCAGGAAGGACCATATGCTACTTCAGAAAATTTTAAAATTAGATCTCTTCATGATCTTGGCCTTATTGATTGCAATCTTCTTCTACTTGGTATACGCAGTTGTATACTGTCTAAAATGCATCGAGTGTTCAGATAAAGCAGCCAAATTGCCAGTTTTCAACACTACTCTGTAAATAAAATTTTCTTTTTTAAAACTCCAAATGGTTGACCTTGAACATGTCTCAACCTGTCTGGTTGTATCAATTACCCCCACCACCACAATTCCAAAATACCAATCCTGCAAGCAAGACTTGCTTCATTTCCAACTCAGCTACGCTAGAGGTTACACGACACACAATGAAGTGGGAATTACTTGTTGACAGCCTTCAATACCTAAAAGAAATCTATGAAAAATTGCACATGCGGCTTCTTCAAAATCCAGGGATGATAATAAAAATGAACTTGGAATACGACTGTCCACTCATCGACGACAGTATGGATGAAGCAGAAGGGGTAGTCCAAAATACACAAGGAACATGTTGCTGTGAAGAAAATTCTTCCACAACATCAAGCACAAGTCCGGACAGCACATATGGGGATGAAGGAGGATTTTTGTAAATAAAATAAAAAAAAATAATTTTTTTAAAACTTCAAATAGTTGACCTTGAACACGTTTGAACATGTTGAGCAATGTGGATAAAAAATATTTTTTTTTTTCTTTCTTATGCCTATTGCTGAATAACAAACTCAGTTGTATAGTTTGCAAAAAAAAAATTTTTTTTTTTCATTTCATCTGACCACTTTACCCCCACCATCTCCTTATCCCCACCACCCTGCCGAGTACCTCAGATACACGGAGAGACTTGCTCAGTTGCTGTTCAACTCTTGTGGTGTGCACATCTCACTTTTTGCACTCAATTTACTTATATTGAGTTTAAATTTAAATATTTAGCCAAAATATCAAACATTTCTTAATTTTTCGGCAAAGTGTCAAATAACAAAAAAAATTTTTTTTTTCACTTTTGGTTTGATTGAAATTTCACAAGTTCCAAGATCACCTGAGAAAGAATAAAAAATAAATATTTCTCAGGAAATATTTCCAATCCGAGTTACGGAGATCCGGTAAAGGACCGGCTGGGACGAGTTGTTTGTAAAAAATTAAATTTTTCTTCCTTCTGACCACTTTACCCCCACCACCTCCTTATCCCCACCACTGAGCCGGGTACCTGGGATACCATCTGTGTACAAGTCAGTACTTCTTCGGACGCGGTGCTGTTCGGATCGCGTGTCGTTTGTCGCAATGTCGGGTGTTTGAAGAAATTATTCTTCGGCTCTAAGTCTCTCGGTGGGTAAGTAAAATATAAAAAATTATTTTTTTTTTTCAAGTGGGGCTGCTGGGACGGGTCGATGACCCCTGACGGATACATTAGGTCGAAAGTCTGATCGCTAGGGAATAAAAAAAATATTTTTTTGCACTTTTGTGGTTCCTCGAGAAATTTCAATTTCTCAGCAAAATTTGAGGATTCGCAAAAGTGCAAAAAAAAATTTTTTGTATTCTTGCGTGACCTTGACCTAATTAACGTCAGTGACGTCATCATGATGACGTCAGCGGTAATGACGTCACCATGACGTCATGGGTGTGACGTCATGTGTCGTCATTATGACGTCATTGGTGGCGTCATTAGTGACGTCATTGATGACGTCATCACTGCTGACGTCATCGTGATGACGTCACGTCCCAGACCCTACAATTTTACACTACTCTCTTTGCCCATAGGTGCTCACTAAGAAATGGTTTTGCGAAATTCCTTCAGGGCTCCGCCCCACACGACTTCAAAGATTTGATGTAATTAGCTGTTGAAGATTCAAAGCTATCAGCTGTTAGTGAAATAATACATTTAAATGATGATGTAACCATACGACAATATTTTTATCTTTGTAAACAATTTAACTGGTGTAAAATGTTTATTAGTTAAGAATTTGGTTTAGGTTAGTCTACTTTGTCAAACACCACTCACTCTGTCTCATCGAATCTTTATAACCATAGGGTATAGGGGGTTGAAATTTGCCATGGACGTTCCTCTGTGTTAAAAAATTCTCCCTAAGAAACGGTTTTGCAAAATTCCTTCAGGTCTCTACCCCCAAAGGACTTCAAAATTTTCATTTTATATTATTCTTATGGCCAATATATTATATTATACAAATCAAGGCAACAACGAATCAGAAAAGCTATAGGACCTACAGTGTTAAAATTTGGCATGGGCGTTCTTCTTTTCTCATAGATGCTCAATAAGTAACGGTTTTGCAAAATTCCATCAGGGCTCCGCCACATAGGACTTCAAAATTTCTATATAATGTTATTCATAGCTAATTTTTAGTTCGAATTTAGGAAACAACGAATCTGAAAAACTATAGGATCTATGATGATGAAATTTGAAGTGGATGTTCCTCTTTGCTCATATGTACGTGCTCACTACGAAACTGTTTTACAAAATTCTATCAGGGCTCTGCCACACACAATTTTAATTTTGGTCTAATGTTATTCTTATGGCCAATTTTAAATATAAATCTAGAGAACAAAGAATATGAAAAGCCAGGTGACCTAAGGGGTTGAAATTTGAAATGGAAGACACACTTTGTCCATAGGTGCTCATTAAAAATCGCTTTTTTAAAGCATCTTTAGGGCTTCGCCCCACGGGACTTCAAAATTACTTTTAGGGCCTATTGGGTTGAATTTTGGCATGGACGTTCCTCTTCGCTCATTGGTGATCACTAAGAAACGCTTTCACAAAAATCCCTTTAGGGCTCCACCCCAGTTGTCTTCGAAATTTCAATATAATGTTACACTTATGGTCAATTACAATATGAATTGAAAGAAACAACGAATCTATGAACTATAGGGTCTCCGGGGTTGAAATTTGGAGTAATCTCTTTGGTCATAGGTGCTCAATAAAAAGTGGCTTACACATTTACTTCAGGGCTCTGAAGTAACCTCAAAATTACCTCAAATCGTTTGAGAAATATAGTTTTTAATTTATCTAGGCCTCCACCCCACTGGACTTAAAACTCATTCTATGGCCTACGGGGTTGGAAATTGACATGGACGTTCCTCTTTACTCATTGACATTCCCTAGGAAACGATTTTGCAAATTTCCTTTAGAACTACACCCCACAGAACCTTTAAGTTACAATAGATTCTACGGGGTTAAAATTTGACGTGGATATTCCTCTTTACTCAAAGGTAAAGAGAAACTGTTATGGAAAAATAGTTTTTGAAGTCCTTTAGGGCTCCACCCCACTGGACTTCAAAATTACTCTATGACCTACTGGGTTAATATTTGACATGGATGTTCCTCTTTGCTCATAGTAAGTCACCAAGTAACAATTTTGGAAATATAGTTTTTGAAACCTTTTAGGGCTCGGCCCCACTGGACTTAAAAATTACTCTATGGCCTACGGGGTTAATATTTTACATGATCGTTCCTCTTTGTCCATAGGTACCCCGCTCACACTATTTCAATGTATTAATCTAAATGAATATATTAAGGAAGAAGATTTCGTAGGTCTTAAAAGAGATTAAAAAACAAATTCAACACGGGCGAAGCCGTGACGGGCAACAGCTGGTATTATATAAATCACATAAAAATTTTGAAAAAATATATCTCACGCTGAATAAATGTTATACTTTATTGGTAGAACTTTTTTCTATGGAATACAGATATTACATCTTGTTATCCTTATTATATTAAATTAATTTAGACGATCAATTTATATAATCCGCCTTAAAAGAGAGCAAATGTTAAAGAAAATCTCTTTAAACTATACTAAACAAAAACTCGACGCCAAAATGTTATTAAGTCTTATCCTATTACCCATGTATCTTTTTGAAACCATTATGTGACATGCTGTATAATAGTAAGTTACTTCCCAATCTATTTGCAGCGCCCATACATTAACATAATTAGTTGCGCGAATCTCCGCTCTTCCGCGTAAATTTACGACGCTCTTTTAAATCTTTCAGCTAATGGGGGACCTCACAAATAAATGATTCAAGTGAGAAATAAAATTTTGAATCTTCGCTACAAAATTCTCAATGACAGCTTTTACTTGACCAAAAGTAAAACACTATTTCACATCCTACATATTTCATTTGATTATTCAATTGATTTAAAAGTAGTAACTTTTATTAAACTAGATGCAATTATAATTCATTACACATCTTTTTAATACTATAAATACTGCAAGAATCACCCTTTCCAACAGAATCTTTTATCAAGTAATCATTCGTTGTTTCAGTAGGCAAAAATATAGGTATATTGAAGTGTTGTTGTTATTTCCGTCGCTCGGTTCCGCGGCCTTTTACCACCCAATGGTCCCGTGAAATCCACGATTTTCACCCATTGAATCTGCAGTCCAGTGAAACTTAGTCCGAAGAAAAGCTGGGGAGCCTAACCATGAACGGGCCGTCCGGCAGAACGAAATGGGCTCGTAGAAATGTCTGAGATATGACAAGAAGATTGCATGAGTTACCTAAGTTTAAACGTAGGATACTGGCTTTACCTAAATCTTGCTGTCGTTTTAAATATTTTTAGATAAAGGATGACAAATAATTAGCAGAAGTTTGTAAAACAAAGAAAGCTGATCACAAACAACTCTAGCCCCTAATGACGCAGCGGCGAATTTCGGGGCGCTATTGTTTGGGCACGGACGGATACGGGGTTTAATGTTCCAAGTAAAGGACAATGTTACCGCCTGGACCGCTCGCTACCTGCAAAGTCGGCGAACTTGAATCTGTCACTACGGGGACATGCCGAAATTTATGACAGGCAGCGCGCTTGACTAGACATTCACTATATCACTATTTTGAGAAGGGGACCTCACATAGTGGGTATTTTAACCTGAATATAAATATGAATGAAAGATGAGTGTACATATTGATAGGATAAATTACCGAGCTGACTTAATAAAAATTGTACACAACTCTTGGTTGTTATTGGTGTATTTTATGATATTCTGTGAATCAAAGTACATTTTAAAGACTCGTTAAATTTTGTGTGTTTTTCTCAATTTTCAGCGGTGGTCACTTAATGGGTTAGAAAAATTAACAAATCCAGTGAGGATTTAACAGGAAAAAGTTAACAGGACCATTCAACCAAAAAGTCCGAAATCAGTTAAGTTTTTTTTTGCCCGCTGTGATGCTAAAACATAACAGTTAGTTACCCACAACCACTTTTATCCTTAATTTTTCCTTGTATAGCTTTTCATTTTCACAAATTCTCCAAAAGTGAGTAAAATGGGTGAATTTGATTCAGTTTTGGCCACTTAATAATGAATAGCTTCAACATTAAGAGGCAGAGGGATCATTTTACATTTACGATGCAATTACTGTTTAGGTAAGAGGTACTCAGATAATCCATTGACAAAATTTGCAATGGCATATTTTTATGATGATGACATCTAATCTGGTCACATATCCATTAGCCTAAACAAATGTAAACCGAATTATGAATTTTTCCATTCATGCTCATACACCGTTTATACCGTGGGCTAAAATGCCTCTATGTGGTGCAGTAAAAAGGTCTATGCAAAACATAGTGACTCATTTACATGCTTTAGTCAAATAGGGATGTTTGCGGGTAGGCCTACAGCCATTTTTAGTGCCATACAGTGGTGGACTTTTATTTTTTTTATTTTAAACAAAATATCAACATACAATGCACCGTTATAACAAGACTTACAATACACCTTTATAATAAGACTTACAATAAATTTTATTGTAAGGTATAACTATTACTTTAGTAAGAAAATTCGCCGGGCACTTACTGGGTAAAAGGGGTCACTCACTTGGTCGAGAATGGTCACTTACTGGAGTCGTGTCTGTCAAAGAGATGTTATATTTTTATATACCTTTTTATAATTATTTATTAATAATACTATCCAGTGGCACGGTCGTGTCACGTCGCCAAGTCCCACCCAACCAAACAGACGACGCGCGTGCCTATATAGGCACGAAGCAGAATACGGCCAATTTTCACTTCTCAAAAGGGCACAAAAAGGACGCAATTAACCCATTTTACGTTTTCTATCCGTTTAACTGGGTCAATGAACACCAAAAATCACCAAGCTTACTTTAAAAACCCTCAATGAAGTAAAATATATGCGTTCAAAAGTAGCCTAAAAAATGTCAGAAATGTGGTTTCCTACGCACAACAAACTATTTAAATTTTTAAGCAAAGCTACAGCCTTTATCACTGATGGGAATCACACGAAACTTTGTAGGAATCTTCGTATTTGTACGTAGTACAAACCTTTGTGTACAAAGATCGAGTTCATTCACTTTAAATATCCCAAAATAAAACAAATATGAGATTTCTTCAATCATTTTGTTTACATTTCGTAAATTTAAAAGGTAAACAAAGCAAACATTTGACATTATAATTTTAATTCGTTGTATAAACCAAGCCAAAACATCTGATATCATATTCATTGATTTGATCAGCTGGCACTTATAGATTGTGTTATACAGAAAATTGTTTTACGTAAAATTCTGTTGACTTTCGTCCAAGCCAATAAATTCATTTGAATTATCTGTATAACTGTATTAAAAAATAAAATATTGTTATCTTTAGAACTGGAGAACTGTTATTATTCCCACTGTTGTAACTTTGTTGTTACAACAGTGTAATTTTTCTTTGGTTGAGTTACAACCCGAAAATTAACAGCAAACTCTATAAAAACACGCAAAACTAAACCAACTAGGAAGACTTTATCTTCAAAACGCCGTTTTAAGAGAAATTTGTCTTTGTAAATATTGTAAATATTTGTAACAATATTTTTTTTTAATATTGTAAACAATATTGTAAAAATATTGTTAACTTCTCAGTGACAACTGAACGATCTTCAAGATTTTATGTGTCAAAAAAAGGAATTATGTTATATTTGCCAATTCTTCATCAAATTCAAAGGCGTAATTTCTCATCGAGCTATGCCCTATTTCGCTTGGAATGTTTGGTTTTGACCAACTCATTTATTGGGCAGGAAAAAATCACCGTAGGCCGCCCCCCTTATGACAGAAAACTGATATCATAAAAATGCTATTTTTGGGCAGTGTTGATGCACTAAGCTTTAATGCTAGTATTAAGAAAACGCATGGTAAGCGTTCTTATTGTACTTCCTGAAAAATTCTGCTAGGGAAATGTTTGAACTAGAAAATGTTGTCGTTTCATAAATTTCAATGTACAGAGGTTGCTGCAAGGAGTAATTAATTTTTAAAATCCCAATTTGCTATAATTCTAATTTAATTGAATGTTTGGAGATTGACTGGTGTTTATATTAAACATGGACCAATCCTTAAAACAGATTACTATTTTGGAACTGATACGATAAAAATCGTATCCGTTGCTATATTGCTTCATCCATTCTTTTAATCAGATGTGCAATATTAAATATTTATAGCTTAAATTCCGTTTTAACGCTTCACATACAGAACACAAAACGGCTATGAAGCAGACCTGTAGTAGAAATTAGTTAATCTTAGGTTGTCTTTACTCAAAGATAGTTCTACAGTATGTAGTCTGAAAATTACACTTGCAGTTATTCAGGGAGTAAAAGTACTGTACATTTTCTTAACACTGGAGATGAAGCAATAAAATTTGTTACATTAACACGACACAAACTTATGCATTTAACAATCTTTGATTTATATCTCGATAGTAAAGATGAATTCGAAGGGGGTGACCAAGATTAAAGACACCTTCAAATTAATACCTCCTGTCACTTCCCTTACGAATCATGGGCATTCAGCATGGACCCATAAATTAGTATTTTAATCTCTTAATGCAGCTAAATAGCTAAAAAACTACCCTATAAACGACAGCAGTGTTCCTCTGTATAAATTCCACACAAACGAATACAAACATAGTGTTCCGTTTAACTTTAAAGCTTTTAATTAAATCTGTTTTCCTACTTAAAGATTTTACTTTAAAAACCCAAATGGCCAAATATGATAAAAAATAATGATATCATAAACAAAAACACTAAGTGTTGAGGGGTTGCCAAGTCCTAAAAAGATATGATATCAAAATATGTTCCAAGTCAATGACTTTGATTTTAGAATAGCTACTCGACAAATTGATTCGATCTTTTAATGCTTGGTAAACATTCCGTAAAACAATATTGTTTTATTTCGAAACCGTACTTGGCCAGCAGATGTATTAGTAAAGTTAAGCCTATATATACTAATGGGGATATATTACGATGAATGAAGAAGTTCTCAATAGTACAGTTCAATAAAAAAATAAAATAAAATACCATACATCTGCTGGCCAAGTACGGTTTCTAAATAAAACAATAATGTTTTACGGAATGTTTACCAAGAATTAAAAGATCAAATCAATTTGTCGAGTAGCTATTCTAAAATCAAAGTCATTGACTTGGAACATATTTTGATATCATATCTTTTTAGGACTTGGCAACCCCTCAACACTTAGTGTTTTTGTTTATGATTTATAAATACTCCTAAGATTTGCATTAAAAGACAGTAGAGGCTTAGGAATTGTGAGGACACAAATGACCTGGTAGGATCTGGTAACACACATAGATGACTCTTTACCGGTTACTCACTGGTGCCTTTACCCTGCAGTAGGATTTTAAATCTTGTCACTTTCACAATCACATTTGAGCTATTATTTAATTATATGAAATATAACTAGGAATATCTGTGCAGTGCAATGCGCTGCATTTACCCGAGTACCTGGTAGTAAAACCTAGCCTCTTTGCCTAAAAATTCTAAATTATATTTAGCTTCTAGGCCAAACTGTTTTATGTCAGCGTTACTACTATTTACTATTTAGCGTTTTACTATTTGACGTTTTACTATTTGGCGTTTTACTATTTAGCGTTGGTCTGTTTTACTATCAACAGCTGTATTATTGTATTTATTTTGCAATTCAATACAAATTATTCTCCATGTTAATCTTATGGACAAAAAACTAACTTTAAAGGCTTCCCATGCCCTTCAGAGTAGAAATGTACAAAATCTAAAAACTTATAAGAAAACTACAAACTAAGACGCATCTTATGACATCTCAAACATTTAATTTCGTCTATAAATGATAGAGGAGTAGTGTTTACAAAAAACTGCTTACGTTCGTATTAAATAGAATATAGATGGATATATTTAATGAAATTGTTTTCCTCCATAGACTGCTATTGTGAAAGTTCGTCATATCGTAGCGTCGAGACACTATTTTTAATTAGTTCTTCCGACTTTTTCCGCGTAGTGCCTAAAAGGTAAACATTTCACTTGAACATATAACCACTTATATGTTGTTATATGTTTATTGATTCTTGAAACAATCTCTTGAGGTTTAAGGTTTAAGGAAGGTTTGGACGGTAAATTAAATTATTATTTAATTTAGACTCCTTGGGTCGAAAACATATAGTTTGACTAGAAATCTGTAAGGCTTTGATAAGTGGTGTACAAGTTATTGTGTATTCTTTACAATTTAAAGGTAGATTTAAATATTATACTTATAATGGCATAATAGTTTGATTAAGAAAAATCTTCAAAGAAAACTTATATCTTCACCATAATTTTACACAGTTATCGATGTATTAACATATCATTTACGCTTATTACTTACATAGTTAGGACGACTTAATTTGTCTAGTCCTTCTGACTTTTTCCCCTTAGCACCTAAACGGTAAACATTTCACTTAAAAATATAACAAATTTAGACTCCTTGGGGTTGAAAACATATAAGTTTGACTATTAATCTGTAAGGTTCTGATAAGTGGTGTAAAAGTTATTGAATATTTTTTTTTATTTAAATGGTTGTTAATCATTAACATAATAGCATAAGAGTGTGATCAAGAAAAAACTTCAGTGGAAACTTATTGTTCATTATAATTTTACATATTTTTGTTATATTAACATAGACTCTATCCTTATTACTTACACGGTTAATTAATTAATTATTTTAATTTTTTCGACTTTTCCCGCGGAGCGCCTAAATGGTAAACATTTCACGTGACGAAAATAACCAGCTTAGACTCCTCGGGGACGAAAACATATAGTTTGACTACGAATCTGTAAGGTTCTCATAAGTGGTGTACTAGTTGCATTCATTATAATAATTGCTTTAATTATTGTATAAAAATAGCTTAAGAGTTTGATTAAGAATAAATTTAAGAGAACAAATAAAACATTTTACTCCTTAGATTGAAACCATTTAGTTAGACTACGTATCTCTAAAGGTATAAAACTTTTTCTTTAATTGTTACGTTTTTTATCGCCACAACAGTTTTACCATCATTATGTCGTTTTTTCTAATAATAGTTCGCATGTAAAAACAATTATTTTTAATTGTTATTAAACATTTTTTGCGTTAGGATTAGTTTTAACGTTTCCTTGCATTGTTTGTTTTTGTGGTTTTTATTAACGGTTGGCAACACTGACCCAATGCAGGGATAAGTGATGGTAAAAAAAAATAATGTGGGTTAAGTGTCTATACATATCTATTTCGGTGTGTATATTCGAACACTTATCCCACGCAGGGGTATGTGACAAATGCAGGGTTATGTGTTTATAACACATCCTTAATGATATTCTAATAGGTGCGACGGGGGTGTATATATATATAATATAAGTTAACACGATAATTCACGAAACCGTGTTAACTATTATACAAGAGCAAAATTTCTTGTGTCCTAGGATCTTTTAATTGTTGGTTGAATATGAGAGTTTATTTGACCACGACGAATAAATTGAAGTTGGTCCCATGAATGGTAAAAATTCGTTTTTTGTCTTAGAGCCCATCAAAGTTCCAAAAATCTCCATAAGTTATCCTTATGGAGATTTTGATAGCTACATAATTGAAAAAAATGAGTTTATAACTATACACATCTTAAAAAAATAATATTACAATATGTTCAGCTTTAACCTGTGGTTCGAATTTACACCAAAGTGTAGCACCATTTGGCCTGGCGATTGAGCGAAGCAAACGAGCCAAGAAAAGTCAGCAAGTAAACGGAGCGATCGAGCTTTGCCTGAGAAAGGAAAGTGACGCTTTATAATTTTACCGAGCATAGGCTCTGTCCCCATGATATTATAAGATAATATAGTCTCCTAATGGTTAGTCGGCTAAGGGTATGACAATGAAATAAATTAATTAAACTTACGAGAGATCATTGCAATCACATTAAGTTAAACTTGTTACAATTAACCATAACAACGTTATCTATGGTATCATACAACACGTGATGCATTAAGAATTTTTTTAAGTAGGGCTTAGTCGTTTACATTTATACTATATGTAAAAACGTTGTCATTGAAAAACATAGTCCTATAGTTTTGAGCCACGTTAACAAAGATCATCATGGGGATAAATATAACGAAAGTAAATACTAAAGTTTTAGTCTGATGATTTGAATCAGGTGAAAGTAAATACAATGTTATGAATTAGGTAGCTTTCTCATTTAAAGTATTGTATGAAGATTGGTAATAAAAACTATAGAGGATAATATAGACTTGTGGAGAGTGAGCGTATAGCAAAAACAATCACCTGAAGAGCCAAAAATTCCTAAGTTTGGCATTGCAAGGCATGCGGATACAAGCTAGTTTTTATGCACTAATGCTGGTTACACTCTGTGCGGTTTTGGTCACGGAGGCGGAAATTTTTAAAACTGCAAAACCCTCCATGTTTGTGTAAACACCAATTAAGAGTCATCGTCTCCGCTGTAAATCACTGAAATATTTCTGCTAATTCCCCAGTTTCGGATGGTGTTTAATAGATAGATAGATCTATAAATATGGGATAGATAATTCTCTAGATATATGATACTCATAAATCTGTGTTTAATATGTAGACAGATACATAGATAGATAGATAGTTTAGTGAATGGAAAGAGATGCATTGATTGAAACGAATTTTTCTACACCTTAAACGTTAAAATTTGTCTACAAATAAGAGAGGAGCTTCGTTTAAAAAAAATCGCCTTTTCGTGTGATATTGATAAATATATAGATAGATAGGTACATAGATATATAGATGCAGAGATACATATATTGATAGATTGATATTTATTCATCGTAGGATAGGATGCAGAAAACCGGGTGACATTATCTCAGTTCGTTTGTGCACGAGAGCTGAAGGAAGCGAGTGGTGCGTACAGAGTAGATATAACGGACCCGTAGAGTAAGTGGACCTCTTTTCCAATATATAACGTATTTAATATAAAACGGCTCATAGAGCCTATGGCCCTATTTTATAATTTTATTTAATATTAATTGGAGAAGGTTCATAGACTCTATGGCCCTATTTTATAATTTTATTTAATATTAATTTGAAAAGGTTCATAGACTCTATGAGCCAGTAGATGCTTTGGACCCATACATTTAATTTAAATGGGTGCATAGGCTCTATGATCGCTTTAAAATATATAAAAATATTCAAACAGGCTCATAGAGCCTATGATCGGTAGAGTAAGTGGCCCCATGTTATATTTTATTTAATATTAAGAAGGGCCATAGAGCCTATGATCAGTAGAGTAAGTGGCCCCATGTTATATTTTATTTAATATTTAAGAGGGCCGTAGAGTCTATGGTCGGTAGAGTAAACGGACCCTAACCCTCAATAAAAGGGTTTACTTCATAATATAAGAATTAAGATGCACGTAGTTTATAAAAAGCTACGGTACATAATTTTAACATGTAAATTCTATAAAGACTTCAAATTAAAAGCTGGAGTAAATGTATTAAAATTTATCTTGAGATTATGGGTTTTCGATGATTGCAAAGTACTCCAACGGCAGTATCGTTACATGTTACATCATTGTGCCTCAAAAAATGTTTTAGCACGAAAAATGCATTTGTTATTAAAGACTGTATGTTAGGACATAGATTAAGCACACACCTTAGGAGTATATGCTTAATCTATGGTTAGTCATTTAGTCGAGTGATTAAAACTGTTTCCACTAACACAATCCAGTAAAATATGGCAAATCTATCTATAATACGCAAGCATGTTTCATTTCCTCCTTTTTTCTCAGCATGTGTACATCGTAGGAGAAATCCGAGCATACCGTTAGAAAGATATAATCCTGTAGATGAGCAGAATCACATTCTAATTCACATCGGACTCTAGGGCTACGCCCCACAGGCTTTCAAAGTGCCTATGTTAATCTTATGGAGAAAGAAGAATTGAATGAATCATTAGACAGCTGTTGTTAAGATAACTGCTAAAAAATGAGGAAGAACAGATGTTTTAGTTCTAAAATGTTTTTAATTTTCTTGGGGCCAGATCAACTGAAATTTTGATCGAATTTCGATCAGGAGGCGATCTCTAGTACTTATTTAATGCGCTAAGGGTTTTTTTTTTGTGTAGAGAACTCCTCCTACAATTCTCAACTGATTTTCAGGTTGTTGATATCTTTGGGTAGGGCTTGGCCTTTAGTTGTTTCCGCCAAAAATTGATGAGAATCGGACTTAAAATAAGGGTGCTATTCACAAATTAAATTTGAAATTTTCCCATTAGAATAACATTGAGATTGGTTTGAGCATTTTAAACATCTGTTAACGTACAGCTGTAGTTTTTGGTGATCATTGATATTCACAATATGGGATTGGTCGGATTTAATTCATTTAGAACTGAATATAACTATTGTATTGTATCAAAATAAAATTGCAGATAAGTCATAAGTTACTATCTGCATATTTGTGAGAAAGTAACTTTGTGAAGAATAATTCTACACGTTGACTATTGCCGCTTTTCAGGTGTTCCAGTGCTTGCTTTTGGAGGGTGAAAACGTTGGGCCGTCTGCTCTCAAAAATGCTGAACGCTTCTATATCAAC
This sequence comes from Neoaliturus tenellus, assembly GCA_030545055.2. Taxonomy (NCBI): domain Eukaryota; kingdom Metazoa; phylum Arthropoda; class Insecta; order Hemiptera; family Cicadellidae; genus Neoaliturus; species Neoaliturus tenellus. Next base: position 17,627,260 of record CM061532.1, on the reverse strand, counting down.
AATGAGCAGTTCCAGAAATTCCTTGATCGTCACAGCCACGTGACATGTTTGGTCCCTGAAAGCAACGAAAATGTACCTACTGTTCTAAATCAATTTAAACTTTCTGTAAAAGTTATAAAACTTATATAAAAAAGTTAAAGTTATATCTACCCTTTTTTTGAGACAGGCCCATCGATGGTTGTAAGATATTTAATATATGAATTTTCAGCCACATTTACTCAAATAAAAGCAAATATTTTAAAGTGTTTTTAGTGTATAAGACCCTGTCTCAGTTCAACAAAGGATGATCGAAAGTTTTTCCAAGCCAGGCTTAAATCAATCATTATCTAGATTCACCAGTTAATTAGATTAAATTGGTAATGAATACAATGAATGCTAACTTGTTTTTACAAGAAACACTTTTCTGTGAATATGGTAATTTGATCTTGACTTAAAATGAAGATGGGCTGCATCTTTTAACAGATCTCATGATTTAAATAAAGAACTTAACTACCTTAACACTGATGAAAATGTATCAAACAAGTACTGTGTTTCTTTACAGATGCAAAACAGTTATCTCATTTTGGATGAGTATGTAAGTATTCAAATTTTTTAAACTGCATTCAATGGTTCTGGACAGGTTTCAGTCCAGTTTATTACTTTAAGTAACTATCGCTTATGTAAAGGGTGATTCAGTTAAGGGTCAAAGTTTAAAAATTACACACTACTCATTTTGTAGTTTACTTCATTGGTACCTATATTTTTATTTAAACACATTTGTTATAGATTGACATTGAACATGAAAAATTATATAGATAAAATAACTGCAACTCTACAGACCTCAGCTCTTACGATGAAATTTTAAATCACTTTGTATATAAATTGTTATGGGACTCTATGGATAACTCTTGGAATCTCATTCTTTAGCTCCTTAACCGAGTTGGGCTTTTTTTCCTAAACTTCCTTCTAGTAGCGGCTCGTGGCCCGTTCGAACCGTGCGGTCACACGGGGCGCCAGGGGCGCGCCGCTCCGGAGACGGGAAGGGGGAGTCAAAAAAAGGCAGGCACTTGAAAAACAAAACAAGAGAGAAAAGCAGAAGTTTTTATCGTGTTAATTAATAGTTTTCGTTAAATTATTTATCTTTAATAATGCAAAGAGAGCAGGTCTTATTTGTATGATTTTAATTATTCATTTTAGTCTCTGGATTGCTTGATATAGTAGGAATAAATTAAAATCTTACCTTAGCAATCCTTTATTTATGGTGAAATCGAATTCAAGCCCAAAGGCTCATCTTCAGTCACATGCAGGTCAACCAAAATTAAAATTGTAAGTCATCCAGGGGATTTTGTCGGTTGGTAAAAATACTTATGACACATAACACACACATTTGGCCTACAGAAATCATTAGTGAACTATATAAAAAAAAAAATTTACTTGGATATAGTATACGTTTTTGCACTGTAAAACGCGATTATGACTTCTGGTTGGATACAACCATGTTGCATTCCAGCTTGTATCCACAAAATCAGCTGACACGGGAAGTGAGGTCGGGAAGCGCGCTGACAAGTTTGGGGGGGGGGGGGGTGGAAAACTTTGCTGCCTAGAGGCGGCTAATACTCTGGCAACTCCCGTGTAAATCGGCTCAGTAGAAGTGTCAGACAAACTGTCCTAAGGTGTTTTATGATTTACTGTTTTAATGTATAGATTATTTTTACTTATCATTATCACATTTAGACTAAAGAGAACTGTAGTTACTTATGTTTATAAGTAAAATAAAATGGTTTAAGCAGATTATTCATTATCCAGCGGTAGTCTTGTCGCTATAGGTGGCTGGTTAATAGCACAACTCATTTGCAAAAATTACCAGTAATCCCCCATCCTCCCCCATAAAACCCAATTAACATGAAATAATTCTTCCAGATGAGATTTTTGGATTGCCGAGATGGGGCTAAAAAGCCGTCTCACTCCCTGTTGGATGTTGGAGTTCGTAATGCCCTCGACGCTTCTGGTTTTGATGAGAAAATGTTTTACAAGAGGGGTGGCGTTTATGTGTGGAGCAAAAAGGATCTACTGGAGTGGTAGACCATGTGGAGAAAAGTTACTTGAACCTAAGAAAAAATTTCTTAGTGAAACTCAATTTAAATTTTTAAGACATATAGAAAAGAATTTTTCTATATTAAAACTTATTGAACAATAGCTTAAGAATAAATAAGTGAAATTAAAATATTTTTAAACTGTACCATAACTAAAGAGATATTTGTAATGGAGTTTTAATAGTGAGGGAGCTGCTATTCATGGTATTTAAATATCATATTCTGTTTTTGTTTATTAATGTAGAATTTAAGTCTGTACTTGTTAGTACCTGTTTTAGCAATATTTAGTTTATTAGTATTCATAGACCATAGTGACAGTTTTATTGACAGTTCTTTAATTTGTAGTACAGTGTACAGCCAAAATACGGTAACTATGGTTTTAGCCAATTTGTACAATTCTAACAAACATGATAACTATCCACTCATTTAACATATCCAAGAGTGAATTACAAATGCTTACATGTCTTTCCTCAGAGAACAATGTGGATAGCTATTTCACAATAAGCAAGATTCTTGATCACAAGAAGGCACATTATAATTAACCAGTGGCAAACATTGCAATAGGCTATTGTTGATGTGTTGGCGTCATCCAAGGCCCACACTACGGCAGGAGTGCTCCCCACCCCCCTCCCACGGAGCCATATCCCACCGCCAGCTGATCTGAATTGACGCGATGTTATCCCATTTAAAGGAAATCCCCTCATCATTACAGTTGAAGCTCTCTTAAGAGCCATCTTCACCCTTTGTGCCAAGTCCATTGTTGTGCAGTTGGCAATGTTAACCATACGGCATTTAATGCAAAACATGGTATTTTATTCCCCTGTTTTAGACGGCGTTTTTCAACCGATTTTCTTTAAACTCGGTAAGTGTTTAGTTGAATAGTTATATTAGGCCCCTCATACCTTGAAATTTTGAAAATTTAACAGATATTACTCTTTGTGACTTTGCAAAGTAACTCGATTTTCTTAGTAATATTTGTTAAATTTTCAAAATTTCCAGGTATGAGGGGCCTAATATAACTATTCAACTAAACACTTATTAACACCAAAATTAAAGAAAATCGGTTGAAAAACGACGTCGGAAACAGGGGAATAAAATACCATGTTTTAGCATAAAAGCCGTATGGTTAACATTGCCGACTGCGCAACAATAGGCTACTGGCCCAGGGGTGAAGATGACTCTTAACCGACCTTGGATCAACTGCCCGTTGGATTTAGGCCAGCGACAAACTACCGGACTTTTTACTAGACTGTACATCGCACCGAGCATCGTACCAGACAAAAAGCGCAAGCGTATGCTGTCCCGAACGTAGTCTGGAATGCTCGCGATGGTTTCCATTTAAACGAATAGAACGCCCCTCTCCTCTCCACCGCATCCTCTAGCGCTCTCACTCATGCTACCCTCTCTTTCTAAACTTCCTTTACCTCACTAGGTTAATTTGTCTGGTACGATGCTCAGTCCGATGACTTATTCGGAGTAATTTTACTTTCCTACACGGTGAAATGTTTTGGTTTGATGTTCGGCCCGATGTACGATGATCCGTAGCAAAGCCCGGTAGTGTCTTGGCGCCTTAACCAACCGTTTCCAGGAATATACAAACTTTTTCCATGCAAGCCGATGTTGCGATAATGATCTAATAATAAATTTCATGTTTCAACATGTCAATTGTGCGTTTCCGTTGCAAGTTAAATGTAGTCAGTTGCTCTCAATATTTCGTGCTGGATTTTTGTACTGTGCTAACTGTTTTTGCTAAATTTGTCATTTAACAATTTTTGATACCATAACTGTGGGTTTATTTTATTGCAGTAACTATTGCGATAGGAACAATTGATTAGGTTGCAACAATTTTAAAGGCCGTTTCACACCGGCTACCGCTACCGGCTCCCGCTACCGGCTACCACTACCGGCGCGGTAGCGGACGTTTCCGTGAGCCATTTCACACCAAAACTACCGCGTCTGCGCGTGAGGCGGGAGTTTCATCGACTACAGTAAATTATTTTGTAAATTGTAAATTATTCTTGTTTAATCTCTGTAACTTTTGCTTATAATTAACACTTGTTATATAAACATTTTGGAAATCCTTAAAATTGTATAATGATTCTATAATAAATTACTTTTAAATACTTTCTTGAATGATTATTGTTTTCAACTGTAATTATAGCACTTAGATTCAAGTACTTTTTTTAAACATAAAAAGAATAATTATCAATTAATTATTAATAATAACAACAATTAACACCAATAATAACAACAATTATTAATAAGAAATAAGGTTAAAATTATTAATTTAGGTAGCCCTACGTTAATTCTAAAATCGTTTATTAATCTGTTATAAATAAAATTCAAAACATTTTTAGTGGGATTTATAGTAACTCTATTCCTACAGAATTATTTATATGAAAGCTTTATGTTAAAAAAAAACATGGTTCTTTCGTATTTATATTTTTCCTCGATGAACGATTCCATGGCAAAACAGTAAACACTTTTTTATATATTTATTTATATTTATATTTATTTATTTATTATACCGGGCGTGCGGTAGTCCGATATGAACTGTCCCATATGATAACACGGTGAGCGATCTTTAAAAAGTACCGCCAGCGGTAGCGGTAGCGGTAGGCGGTATGAAATGGCTTTAAGCATTTTTCACTTGTTTAAGTGATTTTAATACATATCTTTTGTGTAATTCAGTATGAACGACATTTTTCGTTATCTGACCATAGTCTGTTCCAGTTGGGGTCGGTTAAGAGAGCTTTTACTGTACATGAATGAAGTACAGTAAAATATTTGAACTGTTCAGTTTAACCTCAAATTATTTGAGAAATGCCTGTTTTTGGCATCTGGCCCACCTGATCAGCTGGCTCACCTGTTGCTGTGACGTCACCTCACCGACCATTCCGGCCCATAGTGTAGTCGGCCTTAGCATCATTTTTTAGCCTATCAATAGTTAGTTGTCTTCAGGATTTCTAACTCAGTGATGCTACAGCCTATTCACAAAATAATACTTGTTGGAACTAGCCTTGAATTTCGAATTAAGTAAATCTGATTTAAGCTGGATATTATTTATAAGTACGATTTAAGAGTAATTATATTCAAAACTTAATGATTCACGAAAAATACATTAACAGTTAATGTCAACTAACATTGCATTGACAATGTTCAAACAAAAAATTACATACCACCTCAAATTTGCAACAATGGCTGTGTAAAAGTATTATTTTGTTTAGCGTTAGATTGTAGGTACATTAGCTTTTGGCAAATTTGTTTGGTATATTTGTTAGCTTTGTTAGGTATATTTGTTGCCGTAAGTTTTATGTTTTGACGCAATAAAACATGTTTCAAATAAGTTTTTTTACTTTTTGGCTCCTTGGAGAACATTCATGCATGCTTAACACGTTCGCGGCGGCGAGGTTTTTGCTCGAACCTCCTCGCCATCCTAGAAGTAATAATTTCGTCACCCCGCCGTAGCAGCAGCACTGCCCATTGAAAACCCACGTGGTCCCGAAATACATTATACTATTGAGCAGTGCTGTGAAAAGTATCAGATTTCTAGCTCAGATCCTGGCTTAAAAATAAATCATGTTGTAAAGCATTGCAGCTTGGGAGCGATCGCACCCATTAGGATGGCATTAGGGTTCCGCGTGGGAGCGATTGCTCCCATCCCGCCGCGAACGTGTTAAGGGTGCGCTCTACCCATCTGCCGCGCGCAGATGCAAGGGTTTAGAATCTCCATGTTTGTCGCCTCAGTTGTAAACCGATTTAAAATATTTTGGTGTCATTCTTTTCGTAATATAATTTTCTACTCCGCTATCGTCTTGAAATTTCGATATTAATTTAAATTTACTAAGGAGGGTGCTTGCTTTTTTTTTGTTTTACCACGCTGGACGGAGGAAAAAATAGCTCTTACCCGCACACAAAAGTGCGGGCCCTCTACACCACTTTACTCAAGTGGCGAGCAGGGGTCTCCAGCCTCTTTATGACATCAGACAGCAGTGATGTTGAGGTCCCGCCTCAGGGCGGCTTGGGGTATGCGATTGTAGTCTCTCGCTACCCAAGGGCATACCTGCTAAAATAACCCCCGACGCGTGCTGTCACCACATCCATTGCAATCGACCCGAGCGTCTGCTCATTGCGACATTGCAATGTGTGGCCTCTGTCCCTTTCGGGATTCTTCAATAAGGAGGGTGCTTGCTAATAACGTTGAAATTAGCGTTTTTGTATCAAGTTTTAACGTATTAAAAACAATTTTTTAAGAAAAAATAAGACGATACACGAGTACAATATAATCTTAAGAACAAGAATCTGCAATAAGATTGGTATTAAGTTTATAGATAAAGATGCTTGAAGGGAGATGCGAAAGGTCTGCAATTTCAAAAACATCATTATTAGACCACCCATCGATTTCGCACTGAAACCAAAAAAAGCATTAAAGTAACAAAATTTAAAATCACCCGTCGGGTATTTTCCAAATTGCGAGTTTCCGCGTATAGCGGCAGTTAACAGTCTCGCTCGACGATTTTGACGCTGAGGTAGAGCGCACCCTTAATGTACAAAATTATGATAGAATTTGAGATGTTTTTTGGTTAACACGTTCGCGGTAGCATGATTTTTCGTGTACCTCACCTCCATCCTCTATCGCAACCGCCACGCCAGTGTAGCTGCAGCGCTGTCCAGGGGAATCCACGTGGTCACCAAATGCTCTATACTAGTTAACTAGTAGTGCTGTGCAAGGTTTCAGATTTCTTGTTCCTGTTCTATAAATAAATCACCTAGTATCACACTGCAATTTGGGAGCGATCGCACCCACCAGGATGGCATTAGGGTTCCATATGGGAGCGATCCCTACGCTCATGTTCATGCCGCCGCGAACGTTGATAAATTAGACTACAGCAGCACTTTTGGGTGTAATCTTCTAGAATTTACCTTTATAAATTATAATTGAAATAATATTTTACAAATTTGAGCTACGAGCAAAATTTTAAAAAAGCAAAGAAATATCTTATTTTAAAATTTGTATCTTTGGGTGGAATTAAGTTCAGTATACATTTGCATAAGGGATCGTGACCAAAACTTCAAATTGTAGTACAAATATATTTACTTACAAACATATACATTTCTTGTTTACATGTAACATACCAAAATATACATTTATATTAATGACTAGAAATAAATACTTATGTATACTTAACATCACATTTACAAAACTTAGTTTTTATGAACACTGTGCCATCAAATATTAGACTAATAGTTGTAGTATTTTGAACAATTGTTATAAAAAATAACAATGATGAAATCTGGATAAAACAAAAACTTTTTAAGTGTAACTCGTACTTTAGTAAGGGAACCAAAACATTTTTTTCTTCAAACACCACTTAAAGGTGATAACTCAATAAAACAATACAGTAAAAATATAAAACCATAAAAGAGGATTTTAAAAATTATCTTTATAGTATGGTGATAGGCTAGGAGTGGATCTATTTCTTGATATCTTGAGGGACGAGCTTGCCGTTAAGTATGAGATTATTTGAATACAAATTAATTCATTATATAAACAAAATTTAAGTGTTTTGTTTTTAGGCGTACAAAGTTAGGATATTTTTTCTATACCTAACAGTCATCTTTTTAATAGTTTATGCTACAGTTCTTAAAATTGTTAAAAAATTAATCATCTCACAAATTTGGGGGTGTGGATAGGCATATTACAACTCCCTTGTAAATCTGACCATGGCTGTACGTCATACGTATTAAAAAAGAGTGACTCAGAATCAATAAATTATTTATTTCATAAGCTTACCATACTAAGAAAAATAATTTATTTCATCACTAATTTATTTAGGGTTATGCTTTTCGTACAAGGTCAAGATTTATGACTGAGGCACTAGCCGAGGTTGTAAAATTACAGAGTTTCAAAAATAATCTGTAGTAATGTGACAAATTATATATTTTTCATACCGCTAAATTTTTTCAACAAACTCCATAAAAAATATCTTGCAACATTTGTTCTTGCTCACAAACTAATAGGCAATCTATCTTGTTCATATTATCAGCTGCTATCAGCTGTTTCAGTTTTACTGTATTTGTTTATACAAACAGCTGATTACCTAAACACTAGCTGATAATCTTGTCACCAGCTGATTATTTTTCTCCCCAGTTCGAAATAGAACTTCCTAAGCCCTGCAACGGTTGTACCGAAAAAGAGTGATTTTCAAAGAAATATTATGGAAGATATGTTTGAAAATTACTCAATACTTTTTCCCAGCAATAAAAAAATCAAGCCAAGATAAATTTGTTACGCCAATTGAATCCTGTACAATACAGGTTCCTTAAGTTCTACACCCTACATCAACATTGTTTGAGTCGTAGTGAACAGTATGTAGTGTCACATCCAAGAATATATTTTTACTAGTGCCACTTCTACTCGGAAAGGAGGGGTATGATAGTTTCAGCCCCCTCATTCAGTTAAAGGGTTATTAGTTAACTTCTGGGTTGAGCTTTTTTTATCGGAAATACTACATTAGTGTTGGCCAGGACAGGCAGGCTTATCTTAAGGTGTGAATTGATCCTTTCACAGCACATAACATGTGTAAAAACATTCAAATAATCAATATGTTAAGACTATTAGTCTTGTCCCTGGACAACTTTAAAACATGGTTTACAGTAGTTGAGAAGTTGACATTGGGTACAGCAAGCGAAGTTGTCATAACACTGTGGTAAGTCTTTTGGCTGTCCACTATGACAATTTCTCTTCCTTCATAATCCATTCATGTTCAAGACAAAGGGGGGTGAGGATTGCATCGGGCATGGAAATCCCTAGCTGGAACATATGTCCTAGACAGCTGGGGGTAAGGAATGCAGCGGGCATGTAAACCCCTGGCTGGAACATATGTTCTAGACAGCTGGGGGTAAGGAATGCAGCGGGCATGTAAACCCCTAGCTGGAACATATGTTCTAGACAGCGGGGGGTAAGGAATGCAGGGGCATGTAAACCCCTAGATGGAACATGAGTGGACAGTCGGTTGGATGGCCGTTTAGAGGGCAGGGCAGACCGTTGTCACCGTACACAAGGGTTGTCCCTCTGAATGGTCAAACGGCCGTCTGATGTCCCGTCTCACCCTTTCTCTTCCTTCAATATCCCATCCTTCCGAGGGCTTGTGCAAAATGCCCATTAGAGGCAGACGTGCTTAACGGTTCGGCCGGGGTATCCTTATTCACCAATAACAACAACAACAACTATTGGCCTTTTTAAGGGATAATGAATCATTTGTTTAAGGAAGAAAAAGTCCACTTCTTCTCACTCAACACGATTCATTCATCTTTAGATTGACCAAGATTCCGATGCCCCCCATTGTTTGTACAATTTGATATACTTTCAACCTCTTGGAAGATACATTAACTTTGAAAAGTAAACCTGATTGTCCTGTCATATCACTAATAAAATTAAAATTAAGGGTCACCATACAATTTGACAAATGATTCTGCACCACTGGCCATCCTTAACTAAATGATCAGGAGCCCATCAGCTTTCATAATAAGGTATAAAGGTAAATTAGACGTTTAAAATTACCCATACTCCCCCACATAATCAGTATTTTGAGATCATGTGTCAAGTTAAAAGGTGACCCTTCTATCAGAGATCGTTTAAGTTTATGCTGTCGACCAGCAGAAACAAATGTTTTTTTTCAGCTTTGGAAGTCTTCGCTTTTTGTCCACACAGTTAGTTGAACCATCAATCTTCTGGTGGATAGTCAAGGCAGAGACGGTCTTTGTCAGTGGACGCCATAGTCCCATCCTTACAAGTCAGCCAGTATGTGTCCAGAACTCCTTTACCCTGGTGAAACCAAACAATTTGAGCTAACTTCATGTTGAGTTATTTTTACTGAATCACTTTAGACGAATATAAAAGGTTAGATACCTGCAGTCTGCCGAGTGATTCTGTGGTAATCTTGAAGACTACGCGTTTCGACGGATCAATCCATCATCAAGTTTAAGTTTTGTGCGGACCTGAAGATGATGGATTGATCCGTCGAAACGCGTAGTCTTCAAGATTACCACAGAATCACTCCGCAGACTGCAGGTAGTATCTATCCTTTTATAATTTGAGCTAAATTTGGCAGGATAATTCTTTTACAGTTAGGTTGAATTCTAGGATTGAATTTATTTAATTTATATTTGACTTTGATCGGTTTGAAGTTAGTAAGACTTAATGATTGAAAATTTGAGTAAAAGAGTATCATCATTGACTTTGTACACTAACTTGAGTAGACTTCTCATAGCATAGGCATGTGTGAAACCTATTGACGGTGGTGCGATCGGGATCTCGTGCGGCTTACATGGAAGTACACGTAACATATGATAGATAAATCAGTATAACCTCAATTCTCAACCAAGGATGAAACATTTTATAACTGAAAGTTATGTTTATGTTTTGGTAAAGTGTTTTTGCAGCACTGTAAATTCAGTTGAATAATAACAACATCGATGGCAGCGACTCTGGTGCGGCCAGAACTTCCAAATTTCCAAATTTCCATACTTCCAAATTTTTGCCTCAAACTAAATGCATTGGATGAGAGGTCTATTCACGTTAGTGTACATAGTCAATGGTATCATTGAAGAATTTGAAGACAGCGCAAATGGCTGGTAAAATGAACAAAATCTGTTCCTGATTTTACAAATATATTTTTTCCAATTAGAATTACATGGAAATCATCATAAATCCTTTATTTTATGTTTAATATACATCTGTGGCATTCCCTTAACCATTTTGATAAGGAAAGGTCTGAAACCTGGTCTTGTCCAATGTTAACCTTTTGTTAGATGGTCATTAATTAATTAACATCCCAAATGTTAACCGGGTGCAAAATTGACCTTATCTTGGATCAAATTCAGAATTACGAGGTGAATATTTTAACCACCCAGCTATACAGTCGGTTTCATTATTTAATTTTTCTAACTAAAATTCATCAATAGACTTTTTTACAAGAACAAAAAGTCCCTAATTCATTAATTTTAACAAGGACTTTGACTTCACATGATCAACTCCTGTTAACAACAACTGATAAAACATTTCATGTGCTATCAAAATCGTTTAAAATAATGTGAACCTACCTTTATATCCACATAGCCTCTGTGCTCTGTTCGGAAACCTCCAACATCGTCCAACGCTCTTTTCATCTCCAGGCTGATGTGGATTTTTAAGGCTGGAAGATGATACAAGGGTTCAAAACCAAGTATAGTGAAGTTTGTGGAAGGCACTGGTGATTGATCAAAACAAACTTTTAAGTGTATAAGTATCCCTCATAAGAAGGAAAATATCTTGAACTGTGATTTGTTCCACTGAAGGAGACAGGTCATTCTCAATCTGTACAGATAACCTAGATTGTCATACTCTATATCTTTAAATAATTGTCACAGCTCAAGATATTTGCTTCTTTAGTGCTAACAATGATTTTATTATGACTAAATTGTGGATGCAAAGTTTATGTAGCTTATACAATTCTTTTAAAAATCCGTTAAATTGGCACAAGTATTTCCATGACAACAAAATTAATTTCATGCCCTCTTTTCACCAAATCATATACTACCAATAATAAATCTTGCTGTATTAATCGGGTAATTAAAAATTTTGTAACAATTACGCTTTAATGACTTACTAGATTAAATATAGTTGGTTCCAAGATAGCTAGAAAGACATATCTTTAATTTATCCTAGATTCCTTTTGGTCGTCAGTTATTGCTTTTTGACAGGCCCGACCAGTAGGAGGGGGGCAAAATCCCCCGGGCCCAAGGTTCAAAGGCCACGAACTTTGAATATAATAATATTATGCAAATTACAAAAAATCCTCTTATTGAAAATTTTTACAAAAAGTTGAATTTACTTGTGGTCTTGGTTATAAAATTATCAAAACGAATATACTGTGCAATTGGAAAAAGAATGTGCCAGAAATTATTGCTTTGAAGACAGTTTTAGAAAATAAAGTGGGAAGGCATTGGCAAAGCCTTGTTAGTAGTAAGGAGGGGCCGATTCTGAAACATGAGGAAGGACGAGAAGGACGAATTTCTTAACAGTCCTATACACCTATTTTTAACCGATTTTCGGTGATTTTTTGCCTACTTTTCGACAATTTCAAAGCATTTTTAAGGATTTTCGAGGCATAAAAATTGATGGGGCCATGAGAAAGTTCGAGAATTGCGAATTTCCTAACAGTTCTACAGGTCTATTTTTAACCAGTTGTCAGTGATTTTTGCCTACTTTTTGGCAATTTTACAGCACTTTCAGAAATTCCGAGGCATAAAAACCTGATAGAGGAGGGTGACTGCGCCATGAGATGGTACGAATTTCCTAACAGTCCTACGTAAGGACTAGTCCCGTGTAAGGACTATTGTATTTAGATAGTCCCGCGCAAGGACTAGTCCCGCTTGCTATTGTATTTAAATGGTCCTACACAAGGACTAGTCCCGCCTGCTATCGTATTTAGATGGTCCTGTGTGAGGACTAGTCCCGCGTGGGGAATATTATATTCAGATTGTCCCGCATGAGGACTAGTCCTGTGCAAGGACTGTTGAATTTAAATAGTCCGTCGTGGGGATTGCTGTATTTTAATGGTCCGGGGACTATTGTATTTAAATGGTCCTGCAAAGCCCTAACACCTAGCAGCTAAGGCTTTGACCTGTGAATAGAGCCTATTAGCCACCAACTTAGACCTAATGTGTTGGACCTATGGTCTAAGCCTAAGGCATTACACCTGAGTAGAAAGCCCTATAACCTAGCAGCTAAGGCTTTGACCTGTGAATAGAGCCTATTAGCTAAGAGCTTAGACCTAATGTGGTACACCTAAGTAAATAGTCCGTTGTGGGGATTGTTGTATTTTAATGGTCGGGGGACTATTGTATTTAAATGGTCCTGCAAAGCCCTAACACCTAGCAGCTAAGGCTTTGACCTGTGAATAGAGCCTATTAGCCACCAGCTTACACCTAATGTGTTGGACCTATGGTCTAAGCCTAAGGCATTACACCTGAGTAGAAAGCCCTATAACCTAGCAGCAAAGGCTTTGACCAGTGAATAGAGCCTATTAGCCACCAGCTTAGACCTAATGTGTTGGACTTATGGTCTAAACCTAAGGCATTACACCTGAGTAGAAAGCCCTATAACCCAGCAGCTAAGGCTTTGACCTGTGAATAGAGCCTATTAGCCACCAGCTTAGACCTAATGTGATAGACCTAAGGTCTAAACCTAAGGCATTACACTTGAGTAGAAAGCCCTATAACCTACCAGGCTTTGACCTGTGAATAGGGCCTATTAGCCAACAGCCTGGACCTAATGTGTTGGGACTAAGATATAAACCTAAGGCCTTACACTTGGGTCCAAAGCCCTAAAACCTAGCAGCTAAGGCTTTGACCTGTGAATAGAGCCTATTAGCCACCAACTTAGACCTAATGTGTTGGACCTATGGTCTAAGCCTAAGGCATTACACCTGAGTAGAAAGCCCTATAACCTAGCAGCTAAGGCTTTGACCTGTGAATAGAGCCTATTAGCTAAGAGCTTAGACCTAATGTGGTACACCTAAGTAAATAGTCCGTTGTGGGGATTGTTGTATTTTAATGGTCGGGGGACTATTGTATTTAAATGGTCCTGCAAAGCCCTAACACCTAGCAGCTAAGGCTTTGACCTGTGAATAGAGCCTATTAGCCACCAGCTTACACCTAATGTGTTGGACCTATGGTCTAAGCCTAAGGCATTACACCTGAGTAGAAAGCCCTATAACCTAGCAGCTAAGGCTTTGACCAGTGAATAGAGCCTATTAGCCACCAGCTTAGACCTAATGTGTTGGACTTATGGTCTAAACCTAAGGCATTACACCTGAGTAGAAAGCCCTATAACCCAGCAGCTAAGGCTTTGACCTGTGAATAGAGCCTATTAGCCACCAGCTTAGACCTAATGTGATAGACCTAAGGTCTAAACCTAAGGCATTACACTTGAGTAGAAAGCCCTATAACCTACCAGGCTTTGACCTGTGAATAGGGCCTATTAGCCAACAGCCTGGACCTAATGTGTTGGGACTAAGATATAAACCTAAGGCCTTACACTTGGGTCCAAAGCCCTAAAACCTAGCAGCTAAGGTTTGGACCTATGAATAGGATCATTTAGCCAACAGCCTAGACCTATGTGTTGGACCTAAGATGTAAACCTAAGGGCTTACACCTGGTACTTAAGACCAAATGCCTTAGACCAGATTAAATCCTTAGACCAACGATCTAATTCCATAGACCCAAGGCCTTAGACTTAGGTCCTAAAACCTAGCATTTAAGGCTTTGGCCTGTGAATAGGACATATAAGCCTTTACCTTAGAACTAATGTGTTGAGCCTAAGATCTAAACCTAAGGCCTTACACCTGAGTCCAAAGCCCTAAAACCTAGCAGCCAAGGCTTTGCCTTGTGAATAGGGCCTGTATACACCAGCTTAGGCCTAATGTGTTGGACATAAAATTTAACCTAAGGCCTTATACCTAAATCCAAAGCCCTAAAACCTATCAGCTAAGGCTTTGACCTGTGAATAGGACCTATTAGCCATTAGCTTAGACCTTATGAGTTGGACCTAAGATCTTAGACTAACTCCTTACACCCGAGTCCAAAACCATAAAACCCAGCAGCTAAGGCTATGACCTGTGATTGGGCCTATTAGCCAACAGCTTAGACCTAATGTGCTGCACCTAAGATCTAAACCTAAGGCCTTACACGTAAATGCAAAGCCCCAAAACCTGGCAGCCAAGGCTATGGCCTGTGAATAGGGCCTATTAGCCACCAGCTTAGACCTAATGTGTTGCACCTAAGATCTAAACCTAAGGCCTTACACGTAAGTGCAAAGCCCAAAAACCTAGCAGCCAAGGCTATGGCCTGCGAATAGGGCCTATTAGCCACCAGCTTACACCTAATGTGTTGCACCTAAGATCTAAACCTAAGGCCTTACATGTAAGTGCAAAGCCCCAAAACCTAGCAGCCAAGGCTATGGCCTGT
Organism: Neoaliturus tenellus; assembly: GCA_030545055.2. Classification (NCBI taxonomy): domain Eukaryota; kingdom Metazoa; phylum Arthropoda; class Insecta; order Hemiptera; family Cicadellidae; genus Neoaliturus; species Neoaliturus tenellus. The sequence goes on along the minus strand of CM061532.1, from coordinate 17,612,177 downwards.
GAATAGGGCCTTTAGCCACCAGCTTACACCTAATGTGTTGCACATAAGATCTAAACCTAAGGCCTTACATGTAAGTGCAAAGCCCCAAAACCTAGCAGCTAAGGCTTTGACCTGTGAATATCACCTTTAGCCACCAGCTTAGACTTAATGTGTTGGACCTAAGTTTTATACCTAAGGCCTTGCACCTGAGTCCAAAGCCCTAAAACCTAGCAGCTAAGGCGTTGACCTGTGAATAGGCCCTATTAGCCATTAGCTTAGACCTAAGGTGTTGGACGTAACATCTAAACCTAAGGCATTACATCTAAATAGAACGCCAAGGCTTTGACCGGTGAATAGGGCCTATTAGTCTTTGGCTTAGACCTAATGTGTTGGACCTAAGATCTAAACCTAAGGCATTACACCTAAGTAGAACGCCCTAAAACATAGCAGCTAAGGCTTTGACCTGCGAATAGGGCCTATTGACCACCAGCTTAGACCTAATGTGTTGGACCTAAGATCTAAACCTAAGGTATTACGCCTATGTAGAACGCTCTAAAACCTAGCAGCTAAGGCTTTGACCTGTGAATATCGCCTATTAGATACCAGCTTAGACGTAATGTGTTGCAACCAAGATCTTAACCTAAGGCCATACACCTGAGTCCAAAACCCCAAAACTTAGCAGCTAAGGCTTTGACCTGTGAATAGGGCCTATTATCCATCAGCTTAGGCCTAATGTGTTGGACCTAAGATCTAAACCTAAGGCCTTACTCATGGTTCCTAAGACCAAATGCTTTGGACCAAATTAAATCCCTAGACCAACGATCTAATTCCATAAACCCAAGGCCTTAGACTTAGGTCCTAAGACCTAGCAGCTAAGGATTTGACCTGTGAATAGTGCCTATTAGCCAACAGCCTAAACCTAATGTATTGGGACAAAGATGTAAACCTAAGGCCTTGCACCTGAGTCCAAATCCCTAAAACCTAGCAGCTAAGGGTTTGACCTTTGAATAGGGTCTATTAACCACCAGCTTAGGCCTAATGTGTTGGACCTAAGATCTAAACCTATCTAGGATCTAATCCATACACATGGTTCCTAAGACCAAATGCATTGGACCAAATTAAATCCTTAGACCAACGATCTAATTTCATAGACCCAAGGCTTTAGACTAAGGTCCTAAAACCTAGCAGCTAATGGAGCCTATTAGCCAACAGCCTAAACCTAATGTGTTGGGACTAACATGTAAACATAAGGCCTTGCAACTGAGTCCAAAGCCCTAAAACCTAGCATCTAAGGATTTGACCTGTGAATGGGGCCTATAAGCCAACAGCCTAGACCTAATGTGTTGGACCTATGATCTAAACCTAAGGCCTTACACCCGAGTCCAAAGCCCTACAACCTATCAGCTATGGATTTGACCTGTGAATAAGGCCTATTAGACAACAGCCTAGACCTAATGTGTTGGGACTAAGATGTAAGCCTAAGACCTTGCACCTGAGTCCAAAGCCCTAAAACCTAGCAGTTAAGGCTTTGACCTTTGAATAGGACCAGGAGGCCTTAGACTTAAGACCTGAGACCTAGCGGCTGAAGTGACCTATGAGCCATTAGCTTAGAACTAATGAATTAGACCTAAGATCCAAACCTAAGGCCTTACATTGCACCTGAGTCCAAAGTCCAAACACCTTAGACTAGAATAATTCCTTAAACCCAAGATCTAATTCCTAAGACCCAAGGCCTTAGACTTAAGACCTAAGAACCTACAAGGGGGCCGCGATTCACAGCCCCTCATGTATTGAGCAAACATCAGGCAACGAGGTCTTGTTTCTTTGATTTTAAAATCATGATCAGCTATGGTTGTCAGATTCAGATTGGGGTGTTTGAAGACCAACCTCCATCTATCTTACCCAACACCTAAGACCCTACCGCATGGACCAGACCCAAGACATAAAGCCAGACACCATAGTCTTGGCTTTTAAGTTCTTAGACCCAAGACTTAAGGCCCTACACCAGGGTCTAGAACCAACACCAAAGATCCGTGGTCTAGGATATTAGGTTCTTATTCCCAAGACCTAAGACCCTACACCAGAGTCTAGAACCAATGCAAGGTCTAAGGTCTGTGGTCTAGACTTTTAGGTTCGTATACCCAAGGACTAAGGCCCTACACCAGGGTCTAGAACCAAGAACAAAAGTCCGTGGTCTAGGCTTTTAAGTTCTTATACCCAAGACCTTACACCAGGGTCTAGAACCAAGATCTAAGACCCTACACCAGAGTCTTGGACCAAGGTCTAAAGTCCGTGGTCTAGACTTTTTGGATCCTATACCCAAGGGCTAAAGGCCAAAAGGCCATTACCAGGGTCTAGAACTAAGACCAAAGGTCCGTGGTCTAGGATTTTAGGTTCTTATACCCAAGACCTAAGACCCTACACCAGAGCCTAGGACCAAGGTCTAAGTTCCGTGGTCTAGACTTTTAGGTTCTTATACCCAAGGACTAAGGCCCTACACCAGGGTCTAGAACCAAGATCTAAGGTCCGTGGTCTAGACTTTTAGGTTCTTATAACCAAGACCTAAGACCCTACACCAGAGTCTAGGACCAAGGTCTAAGGTCCGTGGTCTAGACTTTAAGGATCTTATACCCAAGGGCTAAAGGCCCTACACCAGGGTCTAGAACCAAGATCTAAGGTCCGTGGTCTAGGCTTAGGGTTTTAAGCTCTGAGACCCAAGACCTAAGGCCTTGCACCGTTTTCTAGGCTTTTAAGTACTTATACCCAAGACCTAAGGCCCTACACCGTGGTCTAGATTTTTAAGCTCTTAGACCCAAGACTTAGGGCCATACACCACGGTCTAGGCTTTTAAGATCTTAGACCCAAAACCTAAGGCCATACACCCTGGTCTAGGCTTTTAGGTTCTTATACCCAAGACCTAAGGCCCTACACCCTGGTCTAGGCTTTTAAGTACTTAGACCCAAGACCTAAGGCCATAAAGTAAAGACCTGAAAATTTACAAGGGAGTCGCGATTCACGACCCCTGAACAGACACTGTGGACCCAAGACCTAAGGCCTTACACTGTGGTCTAGGCTTTTAAGCTCTTATACCCAAGACCTAAGGCCATAAACCCTGGTCTATGCTTTTAAGCTCCTAGACTCAAGACCCAAGGGCATACACACTGGTCTAGGCTTTAAGTACTTAGGCCAAGACCTAAAGTCATAAACCGTGGGCTAGGCTTTTAAGCACTTAAACTCAATGCCTAAGGCGGTCCGCATGGGCTAGACTTAAGACCTAAAACCATAAACCATTTTCTAGGCTTTTAAGCTCTCAGACTCAAGACCTAAGGCCATACACCGTGGTCTAGGCTTTTAAGTACTTAGACCCAAGACCTAAGGCCATACACCGTGGTCTAGGCTTTTAAGTACTTATACCCAAGACCTAAGGTCATACACCGTAGTCTAGGCTTTTAGGTTCTTAGACCCAAGACCTAAGGCCCTACACCCTGGTCTAGGCTTTTAAGTATTTAGACCCAAGGCCTAAGGCCCTACACCGTGGTCTAGGCTTTTAAGCTCTTATACCCAAGACCTAAGGCCATAAACCCTGATCTATGCTTTTAAGCTCTTAGACTCAAGCCCTAAGGCGGTCTGCATTGGTTAGACTCAAGACCCAAGGGCATATACACTGGTCTAGGCTTTTAAGTACTTACGCCAAGACCTAAATCCATAAACTGGGTCTAGTCTTTTAAGCTCTTAAACTCAAGGCCTAAGGCGGTCCGCATGGACTAGACTTAAGACCTAAGGCCATACACCGTGGTCTAGGCTTTTAAGTACTTAGACCCAAGACCTAAGGCCATACACCGTGGTCTAGGCTTTTAAGTACTTATACCCAAGACCTAAGGCCATACACCATAGTCTAGGCTTTTAGGTTCTTACACCCAAGACCTAAGGCCCTACACCGTGGGCTAGGCTTTAAAGCTCTTGGACCCAAGACCTAAAACCATAGAGTTATGACTTGAAAACCTACAAGTTAGTCGCAATTCACGACCCCCGAACAGACACCGTGGCCTAGACCCAATACCTAAGGCCCTACACCTAGACCCAAGATCTAAGGTCCTTCACCATGATCTAGACCCTAAGAGCAAAGGCCTTACACCATGTTCTAGTACTCGGCATAAACCGTTTGCAGTTGTGGTTGTTTCATCTATGGCTAGAGGTAAGTCGGCCTCTAAGTTCTTAGACCCTAAGACCAAAGGTCTTATACCACGGTCTAGTACTCGGCATAAGCCATGTGCAGTTGTGGTTGTTTCATCTATAGCTAGAGGAAAGTCGGCCTCTATGTTCTTAGACCCTAAGACCAAAGGCCTTACACCATGGTCTAGTACTCGGCATAAACTGTTTTGCAGTTGTGGTTGTTTCATCTATAGCTAAAGGTAAGTCGGCCTCTAGGTTCTTAGACCCTAAGACCAAAGGCCTTACATCATGGTCTAGTATTCCTCTTAAGCCGTGTGCAGTGGTTAATTTGTCTATACTTAGAAGAAAGTTGGCCTTTAAGTTCTTAGACCCTAGACCTAAGACCCTACACCCATGGACTACAACCTGGACCTAAGGCCACATCCCGAGGTTTTGTACTCGTTTTAAGCCGTGTGCAGTTGTGGTTGTTTCATCTATAGCTGGGCGAAGATTGGCCTTTAATAACTGTGTGCAGCTATTACTGTTTCGTCTCGAAAAAGAGAATGTTTATGCTTTTACACCATAACTTAGAACGAAAACCCATGGTCTTATTCCTAAAACCTAGGACCTTAGACCGATACCCTAGGACATAGGGGCTTAGACTTATTGCTTTAGATCTAGGGCAAAAGGAATTTAAATGAGGACCTAAGGCCTCATAATTTAGACCAACCCCAATCCCAAGCATTTAAGGCATTATACCATGGACCTGTAAGTATATGACCTTAAACTTTTGACCTAAGACCAAAGATTTTAACATAAGTCTTAAGCCCTAAGACCCTACCCGATGGGCTAGTACTGGTCCTACGCCATGTGGGACCGTGTAAAATGGCGTGCATAAAGCCAATCACATGGATTATTTGAAAGCCCAGGGCACATGAACACCCGTGTTTGCGGTTGGGCGTTTTTATGATTTGCGCTATAATAAACAAAATCGATGTGTAAACGATGTTTTTAAAAATTAACGTGTACACATCGTTTTTGAAAATCGATCTGTAGACGATGTTTTTAAAAATTAACGTGTACACATCGTTTTTGAAAATCGATGTGTAGACACTGTTTTTTTTTTTTTTTAATTAACGTCTGCGAACGTTTTTAGAATCGATGCCCAGACGCTGTTTAAAATAATCGACGTGTACGATCGTTTTTCAAAATCGATGTGTACACGATGTTTTTTAATAATTTACGTCTGCAATCGTAATTTCCGCGTCGAGTTTGCAGAACGCCCAAAAGCGCAAATCATAAAAACGCCCAACCGCAAACACGGGTGTTCATGTGCCCTGGGCTTTCAAATAATCCATGTGATTGGCTTTATGCACGCCATTTTACACGGTCCCACATGGCGTAGGACCAGTACTAGCCCATGGGGTAGGGTCTAAGGTCCTAGGTTTTAGGAATAAGACCATGGGTTTTCGTTCTAAGTTATGGTGTAAAAGCATAAACATTCTCTTTTTCGAGACGAAACAGTAATAGCTGCACACAGTTATTAAAGGCCAATCTTCGCCCAGCTATAGATGAAACAACCACAACTGCACACGGCTTAAAACGAGTACAAAACCTCGGGATGTGGCCTTAGGTCCAGGTTGTAGTCCATGGGTGTAGGGTCTTAGGTCTAGGGTCTAAGAACTTAAAGGCCAACTTTCTTCTAAGTATAGACAAATTAACCACTGCACACGGCTTAAGAGGAATACTAGACCATGATGTAAGGCCTTTGGTCTTAGGGTCTAAGAACCTAGAGGCCGACTTACCTTTAGCTATAGATGAAACAACCACAACTGCAAAACAGTTTATGCCGAGTACTAGACCATGGTGTAAGGCCTTTGGTCTTAGGGTCTAAGAACATAGAGGCCGACTTTCCTCTAGCTATAGATGAAACAACCACAACTGCACATGGCTTATGCCGAGTACTAGACCGTGGTATAAGACCTTTGGTCTTAGGGTCTAAGAACTTAGAGGCCGACTTACCTCTAGCCATAGATGAAACAACCACAACTGCAAACGGTTTATGCCGAGTACTAGAACATGGTGTAAGGCCTTTGCTCTTAGGGTCTAGATCATGGTGAAGGACCTTAGATCTTGGGTCTAGGTGTAGGGCCTTAGGTATTGGGTCTAGGCCACGGTGTCTGTTCGGGGGTCGTGAATTGCGACTAACTTGTAGGTTTTCAAGTCATAACTCTATGGTTTTAGGTCTTGGGTCCAAGAGCTTTAAAGCCTAGCCCACGGTGTAGGGCCTTAGGTCTTGGGTATAAGAACCTAAAAGCCTAGACTATGGTGTATGGCCTTAGGTCTTGGGTATAAGTACTTAAAAGCCTAGACCACGGTGTATGGCCTTAGGTCTTGGGTCTAAGTACTTAAAAGCCTAGACCACGGTGTATGGCCTTAGGTCTTAAGTCTAGTCCATGCGGACCGCCTTAGGCCTTGAGTTTAAGAGCTTAAAAGACTAGACCCAGTTTATGGATTTAGGTCTTGGCGTAAGTACTTAAAAGCCTAGACCAGTGTATATGCCCTTGGGTCTTGAGTCTAACCAATGCAGACCGCCTTAGGGCTTGAGTCTAAGAGCTTAAACGCATAGATCAGGGTTTATGGCCTTAGGTCTTGGGTATAAGAGCTTAAAAGCCTAGACCACGGTGTATGACCTTAGGTCTTGGGTATAAGTACTTAAAAGCCTAGACCACGGTGTATGGCCTTAGGTCTTGGGTCTAAGTACTTAAAAGCCTAGACCACGGTGTATGGCCTTAGGTCTTGAGTCTGAGAGCTTAAAAGCCTAGAAAATGGTTTATGGTTTTAGGTCTTAAGTCTAGCCCATGCGGACCGCCTTAGGCATTGAGTTTAAGTGCTTAAAAGCCTAGCCCACGGTTTATGACTTTAGGTCTTGGCCTAAGTACTTAAAGCCTAGACCAGTGTGTATGCCCTTGGGTCTTGAGTCTAGGAGCTTAAAAGCATAGACCAGGGTTTATGGCCTTAGGTCTTGGGTATAAGAGCTTAAAAGCCTAGACCACAGTGTAAGGCCTTAGGTCTTGGGTCCACAGTGTCTGTTCAGGGGTCGTGAATCGCGACTCCCTTGTAAATTTTCAGGTCTTTACTTTATGGCCTTAGGTCTTGGGTCTAAGTACTTAAAAGCCTAGACCAGGGTGTAGGGCCTTAGGTCTTGGGTATAAGAACCTAAAAGCCTAGACCAGGGTGTATGGCCTTAGGTCTTGGGTCTAAGATCTTAAAAGCCTAGACCGTGGTGTATGGCCCTAAGTCTTGGGTCTAAGAGCTTAAAAATCTAGACCACGGTGTAGGGCCTTAGGTCTTGGGTATAAGTACTTAAAAGCCTAGAAAACGGTGCAAGGCCTTAGGTCTTGGGTCTCAGATCTTAAAACCCTAAGCCTAGACCACGGACCTTAGATCTTGGTTCTAGACCCTGGTGTAGGGCCTTTAGCCCTTGGGTATAAGATCCTTAAAGTCTAGACCACGGACCTTAGACCTTGGTCCTAGACTCTGGTGTAGGGTCTTAGGTCTTGGTTATAAGAACCTAAAAGTCTAGACCACGGACCTTAGATCTTGGTTCTAGACCCTGGTGTAGGGCCTTAGTCCTTGGGTATAAGAACCTAAAAGTCTAGACCACGGAACTTAGACCTTGGTCCTAGGCTCTGGTGTAGGGTCTTAGGTCTTGGGTATAAGAACCTAAAATCCTAGACCACGGACCTTTGGTCTTAGTTCTAGACCCTGGTAATGGCCTTTTGGCCTTTAGCCCTTGGGTATAGGATCCAAAAAGTCTAGACCACGGACTTTAGACCTTGGTCCAAGACTCTGGTGTAGGGTCTTAGATCTTGGTTCTAGACCCTGGTGTAAGGTCTTGGGTATAAGAACTTAAAAGCCTAGACCACGGACTTTTGTTCTTGGTTCTAGACCCTGGTGTAGGGCCTTAGTCCTTGGGTATAAGAACCTAAAAGTCTAGACCACAGACCTTAGACCTTGCATTGGTTCTAAACTCTGGTGTAGGGTCTTAGGTCTTGGGAATAAGAACCTAATATCCTAGACCACGGATCTTTGGTGTTGGTTCTAGACCCTGGTGTAGGGCCTTAAGTCTTGGGTCTAAGAACTTAAAAGCCAAGACTATGGTGTCTGGCTTTATGTCTTGGGTCTGGTCCATGCGGTAGGGTCTTAGGTGTTGGGTAAGATAGATGGAGGTTGGTCTTCAAACACCCCAATCTGAATCTGACAACCATAGCTGATCATGATTTTAAAATCAAAGAAACAAGACCTCGTTGCCTGATGTTTGCTCAATACATGAGGGGCTGTGAATCGCGGCCCCCTTGTAGGTTCTTAGGTCTTAAGTCTAAGGCCTTGGGTCTTAGGAATTAGATCTTGGGTTTAAGGAATTATTCTAGTCTAAGGTGTTTGGACTTTGGACTCAGGTGCAATGTAAGGCCTTAGGTTTGGATCTTAGGTCTAATTCATTAGTTCTAAGCTAATGGCTCATAGGTCACTTCAGCCGCTAGGTCTCAGGTCTTAAGTCTAAGGCCTCCTGGTCCTATTCAAAGGTCAAAGCCTTAACTGCTAGGTTTTAGGGCTTTGGACTCAGGTGCAAGGTCTTAGGCTTACATCTTAGTCCCAACACATTAGGTCTAGGCTGTTGTCTAATAGGCCTTATTCACAGGTCAAATCCATAGCTGATAGGTTGTAGGGCTTTGGACTCGGGTGTAAGGCCTTAGGTTTAGATCATAGGTCCAACACATTAGGTCTAGGCTGTTGGCTTATAGGCCCCATTCACAGGTCAAATCCTTAGATGCTAGGTTTTAGGGCTTTGGACTCAGTTGCAAGGCCTTATGTTTACATGTTAGTCCCAACACATTAGGTTTAGGCTGTTGGCTAATAGGCTCCATTAGCTGCTAGGTTTTAGGACCTTAGTCTAAAGCCTTGGGTCTATGAAATTAGATCGTTGGTCTAAGGATTTAATTTGGTCCAATGCATTTGGTCTTAGGAACCATGTGTATGGATTAGATCCTAGATAGGTTTAGATCTTAGGTCCAACACATTAGGCCTAAGCTGGTGGTTAATAGACCCTATTCAAAGGTCAAACCCTTAGCTGCTAGGTTTTAGGGATTTGGACTCAGGTGCAAGGCCTTAGGTTTACATCTTTGTCCCAATACATTAGGTTTAGGCTGTTGGCTAATAGGCACTATTCACAGGTCAAATCCTTAGCTGCTAGGTCTTAGGACCTAAGTCTAAGGCCTTGGGTTTATGGAATTAGATCGTTGGTCTAGGGATTTAATTTGGTCCAAAGCATTTGGTCTTAGGAACCATGAGTAAGGCCTTAGGTTTAGATCTTAGGTCCAACACATTAGGCCTAAGCTGATGGATAATAGGCCCTATTCACAGGTCAAAGCCTTAGCTGCTAAGTTTTGGGGTTTTGGACTCAGGTGTATGGCCTTAGGTTAAGATCTTGGTTGCAACACATTACGTCTAAGCTGGTATCTAATAGGCGATATTCACAGGTCAAAGCCTTAGCTGCTAGGTTTTAGAGCGTTCTACATAGGCGTAATACCTTAGGTTTAGATCTTAGGTCCAACACATTAGGTCTAAGCTGGTGGTCAATAGGCCCTATTCGCAGGTCAAAGCCTTAGCTGCTATGTTTTAGGGCGTTCTACTTAGGTGTAATGCCTTAGGTTTAGATCTTAGGTCCAACACATTAGGTCTAAGCCAAAGACTAATAGGCCCTATTCACCGGTCAAAGCCTTGGCGTTCTATTTAGATGTAATGCCTTAGGTTTAGATGTTACGTCCAACACCTTAGGTCTAAGCTAATGGCTAATAGGGCCTATTCACAGGTCAACGCCTTAGCTGCTAGGTTTTAGGGCTTTGGACTCAGGTGCAAGGCCTTAGGTATAAAACTTAGGTCCAACACATTAAGTCTAAGCTGGTGGCTAAAGGTGATATTCACAGGTCAAAGCCTTAGCTGCTAGGTTTTGGGGCTTTGCACTTACATGTAAGGCCTTAGGTTTAGATCTTATGTGCAACACATTAGGTGTAAGCTGGTGGCTAAAGGCCCTATTCACAGGCCATAGCCTTGGCTGCTAGGTTTTGGGGCTTTGCACTTACATGTAAGGCCTTAGGTTTAGATCTTAGGTGCAACACATTAGGTGTAAGCTGGTGGCTAATAGGCCCTATTCGCAGGCCATAGCCTTGGCTGCTAGGTTTTTGGGCTTTGCACTTACGTGTAAGGCCTTAGGTTTAGATCTTAGGTGCAACACATTAGGTCTAAGCTGGTGGCTAATAGGCCCTATTCACAGGCCATAGCCTTGGCTGCCAGGTTTTGGGGCTTTGCATTTACGTGTAAGGCCTTAGGTTTAGATCTTAGGTGCAGCACATTAGGTCTAAGCTGTTGGCTAATAGGCCCAATCACAGGTCATAGCCTTAGCTGCTGGGTTTTATGGTTTTGGACTCGGGTGTAAGGAGTTAGTCTAAGATCTTAGGTCCAACTCATAAGGTCTAAGCTAATGGCTAATAGGTCCTATTCACAGGTCAAAGCCTTAGCTGATAGGTTTTAGGGCTTTGGATTTAGGTATAAGGCCTTAGGTTAAATTTTATGTCCAACACATTAGGCCTAAGCTGGTGTATACAGGCCCTATTCACAAGGCAAAGCCTTGGCTGCTAGGTTTTAGGGCTTTGGACTCAGGTGTAAGGCCTTAGGTTTAGATCTTAGGCTCAACACATTAGTTCTAAGGTAAAGGCTTATATGTCCTATTCACAGGCCAAAGCCTTAAATGCTAGGTTTTAGGACCTAAGTCTAAGGCCTTGGGTCTATGGAATTAGATCGTTGGTCTAAGGATTTAATCTGGTCTAAGGCATTTGGTCTTAAGTACCAGGTGTAAGCCCTTAGGTTTACATCTTAGGTCCAACACATAGGTCTAGGCTGTTGGCTAAATGATCCTATTCACAGGTCCAAACCTTAGCTGCTAGGTTTTAGGGCTTTGGACCCAAGTGTAAGGCCTTAGGTTTATATCTTAGTCCCAACACATTAGGTCCAGGCTGTTGGCTAATAGGCCCTATTCACAGGTCAAAGCCTGGTAGGTTATAGGGCTTTCTACTCAAGTGTAATGCCTTAGGTTTAGACCTTAGGTCTATCACATTAGGTCTAAGCTGGTGGCTAATAGGCTCTATTCACAGGTCAAAGCCTTAGCTGCTGGGTTATAGGGCTTTCTACTCAGGTGTAATGCCTTAGGTTTAGACCATAAGTCCAACACATTAGGTCTAAGCTGGTGGCTAATAGGCTCTTTTCACTGGTCAAAGCCTTAGCTGCTAGGTTATAGGGCTTTCTACTCAGGTGTAATGCCTTAGGCTTAGACCATAGGTCCAACACATTAGGTGTAAGCTGGTGGCTAATAGGCTCTATTCACAGGTCAAAGCCTTAGCTGCTAGGTGTTAGGGCTTTGCAGGACCATTTAAATACAATAGTCCCCCGACCATTAAAATACAACAATCCCCACAACGGACTATTTACTTAGGTGTACCACATTAGGTCTAAGCTCTTAGCTAATAGGCTCTATTCACAGGTCAAAGCCTTAGCTGCTAGGTTATAGGGCTTTCTACTCAGGTGTAATGCCTTAGGCTTAGACCATAGGTCCAACACATTAGGTCTAAGTTGGTGGCTAATAGGCTCTATTCACAGGTCAAAGCCTTAGCTGCTAGGTGTTAGGGCTTTGCAGGACCATTTAAATACAATAGTCCCCGGACCATTAAAATACAGCAATCCCCACGACGGACTATTTAAATTCAACAGTCCTTGCACAGGACTAGTCCTCATGCGGGACAATCTGAATATAATATTCCCCACGCGGGACTAGTCCTCACACAGGACCATCTAAATACGATAGCAGGCGGGACTAGTCCTTGTGTAGGACCATTTAAATACAATAGCAAGCGGGACTAGTCCTTGCGCGGGACTATCTAAATACAATAGTCCTTACACGGGACTAGTCCTTACGTAGGACTGTTAGGAAATTCGTACCATCTCATGGCGCAGTCACCCTCCTCTATCAGGTTTTTATGCCTCGGAATTTCTGAAAGTGCTGTAAAATTGCCAAAAAGTAGGCAAAAATCACTGACAACTGGTTAAAAATAGACCTGTAGAACTGTTAGGAAATTCGCAATTCTCGAACTTTCTCATGGCCCCATCAATTTTTATGCCTCGAAAATCCTTAAAAATGCTTTGAAATTGTCGAAAAGTAGGCAAAAAATCACCGAAAATCGGTTAAAAATAGGTGTATAGGACTGTTAAGAAATTCGTCCTTCTCGTCCTTCCTCATGTTCCAGAATCGGCCCCTCCTTACTACTCTTGTTTAATAAAGGCTCCGACCAGCGAAACGCGGCAATGCCACATTTTAAGCTGTCAGGAGAGCGCTAGGAGTGCAAGGAGTGCTCGAACGTTTTTAATCAGATTTCACAAAAAATTATTCTTATGGTTGTAAGTTTCATCCCCAAAGCTCTGCTTAGCTCTGGGCGGCCTTGCTTTTCAACTAATTCCACTACATCTTTTTGACATCGACATCAAGCGCTTAGTGGTTTTTATTGTACGGTAAATTTTAAACTGTACTTAGTTGTATTTTTTTAGATTTACTTTGAATGCATTGAAGATTGTGTATTTCTTATTAAAGTAAGCTTATTCAAAAGAGGTTTGTGCCAGTAGTAGTTTTGGAGAAGCTTAATTTTTTACAGTTGATAAAATATGATAAGGGATGCATTTTCCCTAATCTTCTTTCTTTCCATAATGCCCTAATAATCTTTCCGAAAGTCCCCTTTAGAGTTTTCCTTGTACCCTTTTAAAGTTAAGTTGCAGTATGTCAGCAAAACAACTACAGTTTTGTAAAATATATCGTCAAATATCTCTGCCCCTGACGTTGCACAGCTATTTTGTAAATATGAAATATATTCAAATATTTCTTCAATATATAGGAACAGCTGTGATGTAAAATAAGATTGTTCTTTGAAAGCCAACTTAACTGGTTTCGGAGATTTCTAGCAATATCGGTAACAACCAAGGAGCAGAGATCTTTGACGATACCTTTAATTGTCCTGAGACTGTCTCTCTGTTAATAAATGACAACCAAGACTCATCGTAACTGACCTTCGCCGGTGGACTCCATGCGGGAGGCCGTGTTGACGGTGTCGCCGAACAGGCAGTAGCGGGGCATCTTGCTGCCGACGATACCCGCCACGACGGGGCCCGTGTGGATGCCACTGCGGATCTGTAGATGCTCGGCGGGGCGGTGGGGCACGGGGAAGTGCAGCGAGCCGGCGAGCAGGTCCAGCGCCATCGTAGCAATCTCCGACACGTGCCGCTTGCCTGCGGAGCATAGTTGGTTAAACAACGTTAAGAAATTTAATAAATGTATTTAAACTTATTTCATAACAAAAACTCCTTCTGGTTCTTTTTAGTTTTGTAAAACATAATAAAATTAGTAGTCCCACTATCCTCAATCTCGCTATTCCAAAAATCCAGCTAATCAAAACACATTTTGTCCAAAATTTACAAATTTGTACTTATTTTTAAAACTAATAAAAATGGCAATCACCGATATTCCACAGAATTTACAGCCATTAGACATGAATCACTATAGACAATAGGTAATAGACAATATTCTTTATTTACACTTTCATGAAGAACTGTATTAGCGTCAAAATAGCGTCGAACTGTAGTTGAATTGTTATTGTCAGACTTTATTACTATGTTCCAATTGTTCTTTCCATTATTAAGTGTGATGGCATCATTGAAATCGCTATAGGGAACACTTTCTGATGTCCGATCGTCATTAAAAGCTATGATCATATGGCCTGTTTGAGTAAACGGCTAAAGTAAATGAGTCAGAATCATTGTTTATGAACTCCTTCTATTTCGAAAATTCTCTAAACTGAACAGGGTCCGCTCTCAATAAGGGTGGACTAGCACGACTCTATTGTTATGAGATGATTTTAAAATCAGTCAACTCTTGTTAACTGAGACCATGATTTTCTTTTGAGTTATGAATAGTTTAACTTAGAAATAGTTTAAGTCACGGAGATAGTTGAAAGGAGACAGACCCTAGGCTAGATGTGTTAGACTGAATACAATAAGTCCGTAGAGAAAACATTGAGCCATGGAAGTAAAAGTCGACTTGTCTGGGTAAAGTTTAAACTAGATTTGGCTCGTGTAGGCCTACTGAACTTTCAAGTAATAGGTGATGCTATTTTAAGTTATGAGAAGTTTTTTTATTTGACTTAAACAATTATTTATATTTCAACATTGGATTGGTTTTTGGAACACGTTTATCAAACTGAGAAGAAAGTGGTGGCTACATTAAATCATCGGCTGAGACGTAATTATTTCAAGCAAAAGTCCAAAACATAATTTTGTAATTTTTTGTTATTAATTTGTTGTGCCCAGTGAAGCTGGGCTGCAATGGCTTTAGCACCCTGATTTAGCTTTATAGGGAGATCATTAATGTTTATTTTAGTTTTATTTTAAATGTATTGACGCAGGTGCATTGCACTGCAGAATATCTTTTATTTATTTTATTATTATTATTTTTAAGATGGTAGCTGGTTATGACAGCCATACAATGTATATATATTAATTTGTTCCAAATAATTCATTCGTTATAAAAACTGTTTTCACTGCTGGAATAATTTTTTGCACATGTTATAAAGAAAAGAACATTTGAGAAGACTTTTATAAAAGAAGTTTTTGGCCTGCAAGAAAACTTGGTAGAAAGTATATATCCGTCCACCGCCCAGAACGACAGTCAAGAAATATGAAAACTGCTGATAATTTTGCGTATTTTTGCGGGCGGAGTACGGATATGTCATTTTGTTGTTTTATTTATTACCTATCATAATTAAAAGCAGTTACTCTTAAAAACTGGAAAGAAAAAAGCTAAAAATGAGCCTGGACCAGAAATGACGTTCGACAGATATATCTGTCAATAGCTGCGAAGGGCTAAGATTTTTGTTTAAAAAAATATCAAAATAATATTTCTTACCATTTTTGACTGGCAGACCGGACGCCACCATGTAGGAGTCCCCAATGGTTTCCACTTTGTACACATCGTAACACTCGATACGTTCATCGAACATGTTGTAGATAGAGTTGAGGAACGTTACCACCTAAACCAAGAACTTTTTAGGGAAATCTTAGTTGGTTTTGAGTGTTTAAGGTAGGTTTACACGCTCTGAGAGTTTTTCACTCTCGGAGAGTTAGTTTGTAGCTCAGGCATAAAAATCTCAGACATTGTTGATAGTACTCGCAAAACACTGTCTGGGATTAACCATCTTGAAACATTTGCTGGTTGAGTAAACACTTCTGCGAGTACCTCCTTAGAGTACAGAACTCTCTGAGAGTGAAAAACTCTCAGGTGTAAACCTAGCTTTACATAAAAGACCTAAAGTGCTATTTCATGTAGGCTATTATTATGTCTATAACATGACTCATATTTAAAAAAAATAATTATATGTATTCAAATTATAAGTATTATTAATACTATAAATTTAATCTCAACACTTTATTTACCTCGAGTGGCGTGCTTTCCGCTGCTATTTTTGTGAACCCAACTATGTCACTAAAGTAGATCGTTACTGAAGCATAGTACTCAGCTGGCACCTAAGGAATTATGATTGTTACTTTTGAAACCTACAAATAAAATCAGAATTTTAAATCTTATTCGTATTTCAAAATTATGTTAAGTTATACATTATATATATTAGTGGTCTTCCAAGTAGTAACCATACTTCTTAAGTAAGTACACCGTTTACGGTGTAAATACAATGAAAGGGGTTTTAACTCATCTTTTTGTAATTTTTAACATGGCAAAAGGAGGAAATATTAGCTCCAATTGATAGATACAATATTGTCGCCCGTTCTGGCTCATTGGATTACCTCAGTTGGATGTTAATTAATTTTTTTATTTTTGTTAATGCGAGTTTAGGTGGGAAAAGTAACAATAAATATAAAAAATAACAATAAAAACCACACAAGTTTGAACAGAATTTAGCTCTTTTTCAGATTAAGGAATTGTGGCTGACCGTCAATACAGGCCAAGGATAAAAATAAATTTATTAATTAATCAAATAAAATTAGTATTTTTTACTACATATATTTTTTTTAATTAAATAATAATGACACCAGCAGATCAATGCAAAGTTAATGGTTTTGCTGCAAGACTTGTTTTCTGGTCCATAAATGAGTATTTTTTCTCAATAAAAATCATTTTTCTATACTTCTTCACTTATTCAGAACCTGTATTTTTCAATACGTATATTATAATTGTAAGCTTACAGTAAAATGCATGCTCTCTTTTCTGACATTTTTACTATAAAAAAAACTGTTTGAGGATCGAGGATCAACTAGGAGAATTTTGTAACTAAAAATCAGATGTCTGTTCTACAAATCGGCCGTTCCTATTACTGTTGATCCTGTTTGTGCTTATTAGCAAATTTCCCTATCTGAGTTTTGAGGTACCTTTGATTTTAGTAAAATTTGGTACAAAGATATAGGACAGTGTTCTTCAGGTTAAGCTAGAAAACGGGGTGATCAAACCATGGAAAGGGGTTTTATGGATTTTTGAAATGGGTTTATGCGGTCGGTTTTATCATTGGTTTTAACCTACATAAAAAAGATAACTCAATATATTTAAAAGAGTTAAGCAAAATTAGTTATTTGGAATTACTAATAATAGTAATTTATACAGTAATTTAAACATCTATCAACATTGGGGGAGGAAACTTCGACATGGAAATTTCATCCCCTCATTAGCCCCCTTCTCACCCCCACCCCTAACTAAAAACTTCAAATACGAACCCCCAATTATTACTTCATTTTTTGATCCTATAGGCAATTTACACAATTTTTTGTCCTTTTTTAATTTTCTCTAAACTTAATGAGCGGTTAATGAACCTTAGGCAATTGAATTTCATTTTTAGTCCCTTAAGAATAACATGGGGCAAACTTTAATTGCATATATCTCCAAAACCATTTAGTAAAATGAAAAATACTCATGAATAAAAATGTCTCAAAATAATGTTTTAAGATAATTTTACTCATAAAAATTTCATTTACGCATATTTTCAAGATATGACTTGTTGGCCACTGAGGGGGTTGGGGGGCAAGGGGAAATTTACGTCCGAAACCTAACGGTCATTTGGTTAACTAAGGAATAAAAACAAATTTAGATTGTACTATTCTACCTGAAAAAATGTTTGCTAAAAAAGTAAACAGTTATCTTTGTTGACAAACCAGAACTAACCTAATTCAATGTAGAGAAAGACAGCTGACTGCAAAATAAAATTATTAAACATCGTAGGGATGCTGTATGTTTTTGGTTTTGTTGATAGCTTAACATATGGTGGAATAAAAAAAAAACCTAAAACAAAAAGCAAATTGTTTTGGCCAATGGCATGCTTCAGCTTCCCCCTCACCCCGCAACCCCCTCACTGGCCAACAAGTCATCTCCGGATATTAAATGAACTTTTTTTTAATGAGGGACAATTAATATAGTTTGTAGAAATTCGCTGTTAATATGAAAAACACTTTCTTAATACATGATATTAAGACATTTTTATTCTTGAGTATTTTTTATTTTACTGAATGGTTTAGGAGATGTATGCAATTAAAGTTTGTCCCATGTTATTAAGGGATTAAAAATGAACTTCAATTACCTATAGCTCCCTAACTATTAAGTTTAGAGACAAATGTAATATTATAAAAAAAAGTCTTCAAATTGTGTAAGCAATCCAAATAAGACATAAATTTTGGGGTTGGTATTTGAAATTTTTGAGGCAGGGGTTGGGTTGAAAGAGGGTTAATGAGGTTATGAAATTTTCAAGTTCAATTTTCCTTCCCAAATGTTGATAGATGTTTCCAGCAAACTGATGAATAATATGTATTTTAGAATTTGAATAAATTAAGGTGCAAATTTTGAAAAAAAAGGATGTTTCATTTTGTCACCTTCTTTTTTTCTCAGCTTCAGTGCATCGAAGAAGAAATCTGTGCATATAGTACTGTAGACGTGCAGAATCCTATTCTAATTCACATCGGACTATAGGGCTACGCCCCACAGGATTTCAAAGTTCCAATGTTAATCTTAATGGAGGAATGAGAATTGACTGAATCATTATACATCTGTTATTAGAAAACTGCTAAAAAAAGGAAGAACATATTATGTTTGAATTATAACAGGTTTTTATAAACTTTTTGGGTGCAGATCAACCAAAAGTTTGGTCGAAATTTGATCAGGAGGCGATCTCTAGCAATGTTTATTTCCCCACAAGTTTTACAAATATTACAAAGAAAAACTTAAACTATATTGTAAAACAAATAATTTTAACTTCTGTTTACAAAAAATACTTTTTCATGTTATTTCAATCTAAAAACCCTCCTTGGCGCTTATTTTTTTTTTTTAACATAATTCGGTAAATACCTTCTCTAGGTAGGAATTTACTTAAATTTACAAACAAAAACCATATAGTGGCAAACCATACTCACCCTCATGATGTTTATGAGGAAAACAAAAAATATTAGAACGTGATACAATTTACTATGTACCTTGAGTAGATAGGGATTAATCTAATTTTTGTTTCGCAACACCCCAAGACAGCAACGTACATACTCATCGGTATCATCATTGGGATATAAAAACCTACAGAGGAAATAGATCTGAACACGCAGGTCTGCCGCGACAGAGGTTACCCATCATGTACCAACCTGCTCATTCTGCTTCAGCTGCATGGCTACACTGGGGGGAAGCATCTGGTACAGAAGCATGTCACTTTTCCTCTTCTCCTTCTTCAGTTCGTTTGCTTTCTCCGCTAAATGACTTGCATACATCTGACGGAAATAATTTTGCCAATTTAGCCTATTTAGTTTAACATGTTTGATATGAGATTTTAAAATGCATTCCTTAATCCATTTTCATGACTTTAACCACTATTGTAAATTCTTTCAGGAAGGTTTTATGAGTTTTTTTTTTGCTACAGGTGGTTTCAGAAAAACTCAGAGTGAGAAAAATGATACTTGTATACCATAATATCCTACCATGTTAAAAAAAAATAATAAAAAAAAGGGTTCCGGTGCAAAATCTAACTTTAACAAAATATTCAACTCTAACTTGATAATCCTTTCCTCTTTTTCTAATTGTTAAATTAAATAAACGGCATCAGTTAACTGACACATACTTTCTCCCAACAATATAAAAAAAAAGATTTAAAAGATTCAAACATTAATGTCTTCATGACTCAGTCTGATAGCTACCAGCTGAGCAGCGCTCATTTAACCCTACGCGCGTCTGTGACTTTTAACAACGTACTGCGTTTACCGCTAAACGAAAAATTGAATTTTCTCCGCAACCACTTGACATAGAGCAAAAATTTAAAATACTGGATTATTTAGTTTTTTGAGCTTGATTTAATGGTGATAAGTAAAATTTATTTCAAAATAACAGCTATTTTGAAAATCTAAAAAATTGATTTTTGAAACACTTATTATACCATAACTTTTGAACGCGCATTTTCTCGGAGATGCGGGTGGTGTCATTTTATTCACAATTTTAAGTTTAATAAACCACAAAATTTTAATCAAAATCGTTAGAGCCGTTTTTGAGAAATTTTGATTTTTCACGATTTTTGAGGGTTTTTGGGGGTAAAATACCCTTAAAAATAAAAAATTCAAAAAAATGAAAAAAAACGCCTGGAATTATTGTGAGTTTGGACCTACATACCAAATTTCACCAAAATCGGACCATTGGTGCATTCTCTAGCTCTGTTTACATCCAGAGACACACACGGACACACACACACACACACACACACACACACACACACACACACACACATACAAGCCTGGCTATGATTATGGCAACGCCATGGGAATCCCAAATTATGGCGCCCAGTGAGATTTTCACGTTATAACACGAGGTTCCATACCTAGATGTCAGCTGTACACTTTTTTCCTGAGAGTATAGTTGTTAAAATAGTTTACACACGGAAAATAAAAACTATACACAGATGCCACAATTATAGGTACGTACGTGTTGCCACAATCGGCTGCGCACGCTATGTGTATGACGCAGCGTTGCCAGTTCTACTCCGCCCCACCGCCACGGCAACCACCACGCCGCTCTGTGAGCTCTTGCGTCTGTCTGGTTCCATGATCTGAGTTTTGGGACACAAGCCACATCGCATGGATATGATTGTGGTATCGCTTGCCCAATGTTTGTTTTTAATCGTACTTTGAATGCATTGTTATTCCTTTTGAATTGAAAATAGTGTTTAAATAGATTTCTTTCTTGATTTTTAATAATTACGATTTTTTGTATTATTAATTTTTATTTTTATAGACGATTATAATAATTTTAAAAGTGTTATCGCCTCAAGCAGTTTAAAATTGTTTAATTCACTATTATTTCTAGTCATAAATAACTTATTTCAATAATACAATGTAGTTGTTGTATATTGTACAATAGCTACAATTTACAATGCTGTTCCAGCATCCAGACGATAGTTGGCGAATACGCATTCAATAGCGATTAAACAAAATGAATTGTTTATGAGTAAAATCATTTATTTACAAGCTACATTTCTTGTGCATTTGTTCTTTTGAAAGAAAGTTCTCTAATTTGTTATTTCTTATACAAAATTAATCTAAATTATACCGTTCTCTTGAATACGTTTCCCTAACTTGACTCAATTTTTATCGGTATTGTAAATTTTTAGTAAGCATTATTGTTTCTTGTAAATAAATTGCATTTTAGTATGAGAATTTTTCATATGGCCTTTATAAATCAATTACTTAGACCTAAAACTACAAAGGTATTTTTTAAATAGGCCTACACTTGAAATTGAAAATGCATATTAGAAAGACAAGTACTGAATTGGAAGAGACATCAGCTTGTAAAATGCAATGAGGTGGTAAAATGGATATGACGAAAACTTTGCGCTTACTATTTCCTGTTTTATTTTTATGTTTAAGTTTTATTTGATGTCTTCGTTTCAGCAAGTAAGTTTCAATAATTTTCCGAAATAACAAGAAGACTATTTAACAGAAAATATAATGATTTTATTTAGATAGTATGTCAAAGTAATGCTTAAAAATAATGTTTCTGGAAATTTGGGTTTTTGAAAAATTAAGGCACTCTATTTAAACCGTAAGTTATATTGAATTGAATATAAACTCAAACATCATCAGTAAACATAATCGGATCCCGTATGAATTTGTTAAGAATGCCTCCGATAACTTTTTGGATGTCTTGTTATTAGTGTATAATAAAATTTGTTTGAGCAAAACCGTTCCTTCTAGTTTTAAAGAATCAACCATTTTTCCACTCCAAAGAAATAATTTAGTTGAAATCTATAGAGGCTCATCTTTTATAAATTGCACTTGTAAAATATTCACTAGTCTCTTTAATAATAGATTGCAAAATTGGGTTTTTGAAAACGAAATTTTATCGGAATTTCAAGCAGGATTCTGGAAGGGTTACTCAACCGTAGATAATATATATTTTTAATTTGTCATGCATGGTTAATTTTAGACTGACGCAAAAGAAAGAAAAATGATATTGTTTTTTGTGGATTTCAGCTCAGCATTTGATGCGATTGATCGAAAGGCATTCATTTACAAATTATAAAATCTCGGAATTTTGTCACGCTTAGTAAATAGTTTGAAAAGTTAACAACAGTGAATCTAGCCCCAGCGTGTGGTGTAGAAATGGCGTCACAAGTAGTTTTCTGACTAACACAGGCTTGAGGTAGGGTTGCAATCTCTTACCTACTATTTTCAGTTTGTTTGTCTTCAGAAAATGTGGTAGGCTTAAGGTAAGCGACAAGTGGTAGTATAAAGTGGAACATATTGAAGTTGTAAATAGCTATTAAGTATCTAGGATTTACTTTCACATGTTTCAATTCATGGAACATCCACTTTAAGGAGAAAACAAATTAGAAAAAATTCGCAATATATTCAGTTTGGAGTAATTTAATAAAAAAATGTACCGCTGGGTTTTAAAATAGTTTGTTTTGAGGCCATAGTAAAAGCAATTAATTATTTGTTACGGCGCACAAGTTTGGGGTTTTATTGAAAGTGATACAATTGAATCGGTCCGGAGACTTTTTATTAAGAAATTATTTTAATCGCCGTTTAGTACTCCAAATTATGCATTATATTTCGAAACTTCCTTTGACAATCATATTTTTACACTTTAAATACAATCATAAGTAATTTACTTGTTTTAAATATGCCTACGAGTGGATTACAAAAAATTTTAGCCAAACATATTTTTAGTAAGAAAAGTATTATTTTTTCCTCGAAACGGATATTTTGGTGCAAAAAATTTGAACTGTTAAGAATGTAATTTATCCGTAAACTTTGAAGAGCCTGAAAATGTGCGAACATATTTAAAAGCAACCGTGGAAGTGTTACGTGGAAAGTGATTAGATGGAGTGTAGAGGCCGCGCGCGTATATCTGTCTATCACAAACATCTATTGTCGTTGAACTTGGAGTTAAGAGTTCCCTTTGTCAAAACGATTCGGATGTTATATCTTGGGCAATCAAAACTAGAACGGTTACAACTGTTCTTTTTGTAATTTTCAGGAACATGAGACAGTTTTTTTCATTTTGTTGCAGTTTGTCCTATAGTAACGCAAATTATAAAAATTCGGTTCGGGAAAAACGTTTTGAGCGAAATCAAATTTAATCAATATTTAAACGTCAGGAATTTGTAAAATATTTTAAGACGTAGATTTGTAAAATATATTAAAGGAGCTTGGCAGTGTAGGTGGGAAATGATCCAAGCATTTAGTTTTTAAATCTGATAAATAAAAGATTAAAACAAACATACTGTTATTTTTATATTAGTTTTTATACGTGCATCACTTTTATCACTTTATCAATGCAGATTATAAACCTCGCATCGTAAAGGATGTCTAAATAATTGTCTTTATCGAATTTTGAGCAACGAGTAATAATATGTTGATATTTAAATCCCCCGTTAAAATTCTTAAGACTCGATTTTATTGATGATTGACCTAGTCCCACAAGGCTTGTATAAAATTATCGATATCTGAATTTGGGCTGCGCTAAACACATAATAGTTCACATGCCACACCGGCCCACCGGAAGGTGAGCGATAAGCCCGGTTTACACTATGTAGCAGAGCTATATAGCAGAGCTACATATAGCACAGCTACATAGCTCTGCTACAAGTTCAAAAAGTGACTCTTGAGATCTGCTATATAGCCCGGCTATATAGCAAATTTAAGCCATTTTTCTCTGCTATATAGCAGAAAACGTGCTATCCAAAAGTTTCGGTAAACATCAAAGGGAAACTGAGCTATATCTAGCTCTGCTACATATGCATTTTGTTTGTAGCAGAGCTATATGTAGCTGCCCCCTGCCTTTCCCTAAAGTCCGCCAGAATTGCATCTCTGAAAGACGTGTCTTGTTTTGAAATTTTGTGTCCAATAGCAATAAGCAAATGTTCAAAATCACCACTTGCCATGCGGAAAAAGTTTTTAAAACTTCAATCACAACGAATTTTATATAATTCAAATTGTCTATATCGTCCTCGTTAAGGTCTTTCAAAAGGTCACTACCGCTGTATCTTTTCCTAGCACGAAGTGAGGGCTTGATCCAATATCTTCTTTCCCTTCTTCTTCCCCTTAAGAAACATAGTTTTTTAATAATTTGCCTGAACATATTAGAGAAATAGGTGACTACAGGTTGTTCAAAAAAGAAGTTAAATTATTCCTGATAAACAAACCTCTTTATGATCTAGATGAATTTTATAAGTAATCTATATTCTGTGTAATAGTTTAACAAAAGAGACTGTACCTAAGTTTTAACTATTTTATTATTAGATTTATGACACCATTCTGTTCATGTTTTGTGTTTAAAATGAATAAAGTTATTTTGATTGATTGATTGATTGATTGTCTCGATAATATCACAGTAGCTGCTGCAAAAGCAGCGGCTGCTGCAAGAACTACATTCTTCTCGGCATCTAGCTGGAAACTACACTCAGGTTTCTCCCAAGCTATATGTAGCTCTGCTACACGAAATTTAAAGCTTCAATTTTACTTTTAGCAGAGCTACATCTAGCAGAGCTACATGTAGCTGACGGAGCTATATATAGCTCATTTGTTATATAGCTCTGCTATATAAAAGAGCTATATAGCTCTCCGGCTATATAGTGTAAACCGGCCTATAGGCAGCTGGCCACGCCCCCCAGTCGCAGCTGTCGGCAGGTTACAGGAATCGCACTGTCAATATGGACCACAATGCCGTCATTTTTATTAATTGGATTATCTGTTTTAAATACATTATACCCATCAAGTTCCTCTATTTGTAGGTTTCCGTGTAACCAGGCTTCGCTCAAAACAATACAATGAATTTTTATAAGTAAATTATTTAAGACAACAAACCTTTGGTCAATGTTCTTTGAGTAACTACGAATATTCTGGTGCACAACATTAAAACATAACTTATTCCCCGCATTACTAAAGTTTAAAATATCTTGATAATCCTTAACTACCTTACAATCTATTAAAAAGTCATTATCATCTCTACCAATTAAATATACCATTTGGTTGAGTTCCGGTGTTCGGTTAAATGACAACTTTTAAAGAAATATAAAGCAAAATACATGTTTTATATCAACATAATTACTAAGAGGGAACGGAAGTTAATGAATAGGCAAAATAGTAAATGAGACACTAATCTAAATATCAATAAACAGTTATTAACCTAAATCAGTATGTCAAGAATGTTAAAAAGAAGAGTTCATAGAGTAGTTAGTAGTGAAGTATAAAATTCATTTTTTAGTAAATTAGTAAATTCATATTTTAATTTTTAATTCATATTTTAATTTTAATTTTAGTAAATTCATATTTTAATTCAGTTCGATATAGGTAATACCACAAAAGAATCTGTGCATCCCATTATTCTACTAATCTTGGAAGGAATTCAGACGTAGAAATATGTATATGTAGCATACGCATTTGTCAAAATAGATTACAAATAATCCGCTTTCGTATTATCCACGTTTAGCATTTCATGCTACAATAGGTTTATAAACTATTTTGAAATGCTAT
Source organism: Neoaliturus tenellus (assembly GCA_030545055.2). NCBI lineage: Eukaryota > Metazoa > Arthropoda > Insecta > Hemiptera > Cicadellidae > Neoaliturus > Neoaliturus tenellus. Next base: position 17,586,896 of record CM061532.1, on the reverse strand, counting down.
AAAGTGTCACTAAGGAAAAATATTAATTGAATATTACTTTATTATTATTAACTTCAAACTCAAATATATCCCACTAGAACTTTTACTGAATTTACATGAAAAGATATCGCATGTTAATTTAAACGGAATATACACTTGCTCCAAATAAGTCCATAAAAATGTAAAAAACCCCGATCCCATTTGAATTATCCGTCAGAGTTATTCCTAGTAAAAATAAAGTGTAAACTTCACTTATAGGCCTAAACCTACATCAAAATCAAATAACCTATTATAGTATATGTTCATTTTCACACATAAATAACTGATCATCTCTTTAAAATCAATGGCACACACTTAATTAAAACTCTCAATTTAAATCGATTGAGAAAACTTTAGACGGACCTATTAGTATAGTATTCAAAGAAAATTTGATGTCTTCGATTACCTACTTCACATAATTAATTTATTGAAACTACGAGTGATACCATGAAAATTACGATTAAAATTTAACAATGTAAACTCGTATTTACATTGTTATTTCTAAAACAAACCCGTACGTCACAAAAAGTTATACACATATAGACATATTACATTTATTACTATTGATAATTATACTAACAATTTTAAGACACTTAATTTACAATTCACTTTTATTTTCCATAATATAACTATTCTTCTTAGGTAGGAGCTAATTTTAACCAACCATTTTTTTTTTTATTTTAAAAACATGTATTTTTTCCATGTTGTATTATAATAAAAACAATTGAAATATACAAATATTACTACGAGGAAACTGTCTAAAAAAGAAAAAGAGAGGGAAAAAATTGTCCGCCACACTAAAACGCATAGGTACTGATGGGTTGCATGATAATCAATACTTATCATACTAATACTTAATATTTCTTATTCGTTTCATTCAATATTCAAATCATTATGCGACCTTACAACTTTGTTAAATTTTAATCGTACTACTTAACTCATTGAAAAATAAATAAATAAACAAGGGTAATTAAAAGATGTAATGGGTTACATTCTTTACGATTTATTTGAGTCATTTTAATAAAGTAAAGTATTACCTAAATAAAGTATTGGCTATGTAAAACATTAGATTGTAGTCTTTTCCTCTATGCTTTTCCTCCACCGACCTTGAAGCATTACGATGTAACTTTGGGACAGTATAATGTCCTTGCTAAGAGTGGAAAAATTACAAAGTGCCTTCCCCATAAATGAATAAATATAGCTCTTGAATGACACACAACGCTGAACTAAAATATAGCTTGGATACTTTGTTTTTTCTGTCTTTCTGCCTATTTTTTCACTGATCAAAATTTTCTGCACAGTATTAAAACATTTGCCTCCAAAAAACCATCTTCCAACATTTTTCACGGTAGGCTGCAGTCCTTTAAGCCAATACATATGCAATACCAGGCCTGTCTACAAGTTTTTCCTGCGATAGGGTATTTTTCCATTATTCCATTAAATTACCAATAAATTAACTGAATCAATTAGGCCTACACTTTTTACACTTATTAATCGGACCCAGTTGCCATTTGGCATTGGGCTATTAATTAATGATGGTTACTAACAACTGGTCGATGTTAGATAATAACAAGACTGGGGTTTTCAGCGCCCCCCGTCAAACGTTAAAAATTGCCACTATGGTAGATAGACACAAAATACTAGCCGTAGTATTTCACAGTGGTGATTGAACTCAATATTTACGGCTAACTCGTAATAACTATATTTGTAAATTATGTGGGACATTCAATGGAACAAATAAGAAAAAACAACTTTATTATGATAATATTTATTTTAATAGACTTATAAAACAAAGTACAATGGGTGTTGCCATTTAGTCTAGTTAAATTAGGGTTCAACCCGGAAGTAATTGCAAACGAATATATTTTGATTGATTCTTCTGTAAAATTACCTGAGAAAAACGACGGTGAAAAGTCTACCACTCTCTACAATTGTTCGACAATGCGCTCGCCTGCTGTGGCCAATTTTTCAAAATGGAGGCTGTAGTATTATAGAATTTTGCTGAATATCTTTTGAACCGTTAAAGACAGCTAAATTTTTTCGCAATTTTCATCGCATTTCATTTAGGACCACATCATTCAGAAATATCTAACGACAATTCAAACATCAAATTATTAATGTATGAAATGAATACAACATGATGTATAATTATCATCATAGCTGTCGCTTTCGTTCAGTACGGCATCAATTAATTCAAAATTAATTATTGTCATGTAGCGAAATTCCGTCCTTGCTACGATTTTACCGCATTTTGATTAATTCATCCTTGACACATACACATCTATCTCTCTCGGACAGTAGTTAATAAATGTGTGCAATTAATACAACATTGTGTATTAGATCGTCTTAGCAGTTGCTTTCGTTAGGCTTCGTAGTTTTCAAATGTGTCGCAAAAGCCGTCCTTGCAGCGATTTCATGGCATTTTGATTAAGCCCTCCGTGACTCAGACACCTCTAACCATATTTCGGACGGTATCGTGTTAATGTATACACTGTACTCATAATTCCACATTAGCATCGTCCTAGCAGTTGCTTTTTATAAGGTGCGGCATGGCTTTAAATGTAGCTCAAAAGCCCGTTCTTGCAGGGATTTCATAGCATTTTGATTAAGCCCTCCGTGACTCAGACACCTCTAACCATATTTCGGATGGCATCGTGCTAATTTATAGTCTGCAATCATAATTCCATATTAGCATCTTCATAGCAGTTGCTTTCGTTAAGGTGCGGCATGACTTTAAATGTAGCGCAAAAGCCCGCTCATGCAGCGATTTCACAGCATTTTGATTAAGCTCGCCGTGACCTCTAACCATATTTCGGACGGTATCTTGCTAACGTATACACCGTAACCACCATAACATATGAGGATCGTCATTGCAGTTGTTTTCGTTAAGGTACGGCATGGATTAAATAAGGCGCAAAAGCCATCCTTGCAGCGATTTCATAGCATTTTGATTAAGCCCTCCGTGACTCAGACACCTCTAACCATATTTCGGACGGTATCGTGCTAACGTATACACTGTACCCAACATCCCATAAAAACATCGGAGCCACAGTTATTTTAGTTAAGGTACGGCAAGACTTTATATGTGGGGCAAAAGCCGTCCTTGCAGCGATTTCATAGCATTTGGATTAAGCCCTCCGTGACTCAGACACCTCTAACCATATTTCGGATGGTATCGTGCTAACGTATACACTAAATGCAACATCTCCTATAAGCATCGTCATAGCAGTTGCTTTTGTTAAGGTACGACATGGCTTGCAAAGTGTTAAAAATGCCGTCCTAGCTGCAATTTCATGGCATTTTGATTAAGCCCTCCGTACCTCAGACACCTCTAACCATATTTCGAACGGTATCGTGCTAATGTATACACTGTACCGAACATCCCATATTAGCATCGTCATAGCAGTCGCTTTCGTTAAGGTGCGGCATGGCTTTAAATGTAGCGCAAAAGCCGTCCTTGCGTCCTTGCAGCGATTTCATGACATTTTGATTAAACTCTCCATGACTCACACTTTTCTAACTATTATTCATACTGTGTTGTACTAACGTGTACACTGAATCCAACATGGCATAATTTAATTAATGAATGAATGTGTCATATTTGACTGTAAACAATATAATATTAAGAGTAATTACATACATACATTCATTTTATTATGTATTTTTTGTTAAAGTAAACCTTAGTATCAAAATCATTTATTGAATTTCATTTTATAATGATTTACGCAATTTTTAACAACGTTGATGAAATATTATTGTTTTAAAAATGAATACTAAACAATTTTAACAATTGTAATATTTTGCAAAATTAAAATAAACTTGATTAGTTACGGTGTACACTGTTAATATTTTTCTAATTATTGTTGAAGTTTACCGGTATCTAGTTGGTTATCTGTAATTTGAATAGTCTACATTCAAAAGTAGGCTAATATAAATCTGGGTCAATCTCAAATCTGCCGCAAATCTGTACCAACTCAGCATGAAACGAGGAAAAATGGGTCGGCCATTATGCCGATGAAATGTGCCACTAAGTTCACGGCGGTCCCAACTAAAAAACTTTCATACACAGAATAACCAAACAAAGAACTAGAACTAATAACACCTCCCCCGTCACAGCCAGCGACCACGGAATTAAATAGACTGGCTATCCCATAAGCCTGTACGTTGTCGGATGTGAAGCTAAAGTCGGCCATCTTAGCTGAGTACAGAAACGTAGAGCGACGCTGGAAAGGCGAGAAATTCTAAATGCGCTCTTATCATTTACACTGCAGTTTAAATAGCTTAAAATGCTCTAAATGCTTTGAAATTTGACACACTTATAGTTTAATAGTGTGTGACGCTAATGGTGTGGTTTTAATTCGAAAATAAAAACTGCCTGACACTTAAAAAACTAAATAAATTCCAATCTTTTTTGTACTTTTTAATTAGTGACATAAAAAAGTTACATAGCGAGGAAAATTTTTATTTTAAGGTCAGGTGAGTGATGTAAGCGAGAGAAATGTAGCCAAAAAGTTATATTTTTCGAAAAGTATTTTTTGAAAAAATTAGCTATTGTAGTTTTTATCATATGACAGGTAGAACACGAGCTTCGTGACGCGGTGATGCGGCCTCTCGGCTGCGCGGCGGCCCGCTACAAACGGGGGAATTTCCCGTGGTTAGCTTAGCTTCTGAATTTTATTTTTAAATATTACATGATTACACGTTTACATAAGTAGGTCTTCCATGTTTGTATTTAACATTTTATCTACTAATTATATTTACTTGTAATTAGAATTATAAATATAACTATGTATTGTAGGCCAGATTAGATATGAAATACAAACAACAATCACAATCATTAGATCTATTTATTTGACATAAAATCTAATTAACAATAAATAAAATAAAGTTGTACATAAAATTACTGACTGATTGACGACTACAAACTGTTTAAGTGAATTATTTAATAAACACCAGAAAGGTTACTAAAAAACAAATACAATAAACCATAATATCTTACCATGAGTCTTAAAAAATCCCAATTATTTTACCTTATTTGATGGAATTGATTTATTGATTTATAAGCCATTGATAATCTAAAAATTGCTAAAATACAAAGACAATTTAAATAACTACAAAAAATATAGTACTAGGATGTTTATGGAGGACAGTGTATTATGCATGCTTTATTTATTTTGCTGACAAAGTACCAGTTCGCCAGTAAGTGTTACATACAATATCCTAAAGAGTATCATGCTTAATTATAGTAGGCCTACTGTAGCCTATCATTGATAAAAAGCTATTACCTTATTATAAATGGCCTACATTTTCCCTAATAAAAATAACAATAAATATTAGTGTATTATTTTAGTACCCTAATTATGTCATAATAACGAATATATAACGTTTAAGAGCATAAACTCAAGAATGGGGTGTTAAGAAGTTGAAATATATCAGTCACATACCAAGATACCATTATGTATACACTTGGGAACTCTATAGGGAAGTTAGGAATTATAAAGTGAGTAGTACGAGTAGGCAGCCTATAAGCAAATTATAACTAATTATAAACGAGTTAATTTTATAATAAAGAATAATCAACGTGTTAATGATAAAAATCTTGTTAGGCCTAAATGTTAGGCCTAATTTCACTTAATTATTAAAGCACGAGAAATTTATTCAAATGCTATCAAGAAAGTTTAGGCCTAAGTAAGACAATAAGATCCAAATCAAATACAGATATAGATAACTATAACGATACTCAAAACTTTCATACAGTTTCCAAGTAAACGAGATGTAAAATAGACTACTAATTCATAAACCCGAGTGATTTTAAAAGATTTTTAAGTTTAACAAAGATTGAAAATTCAAACCTTCATAATCCTGACGTTGTTCTATGTAGGAATATCACTAAGAGATATTCAGAAGTATTTTTAACATTTGTTATATTTTTATATATAAAATAATGGAAACATTAGTAGAATAGGCTTTAGTTAGTACCAGGGCCGCCGAGAGAATTTTTGGGGCCCGGGGCAGAGTTTCGGTGTGAGGCCCCCCCCCCCCCTACGCTCGGCCCATATCCCTACCCGCCGTCCATGGTGAAACCACGTACAATATAGGCATACACATTCCTTTGGACATTTATTTTGTATTAATGCACACTATCTGCTTTCCTCTATTTAGTGATTCATAATAATATTAACTATTTAAAAGCTAAAAAGCTATGAAGCAGTAACAATTTTGTTACAGTACAAAAAAAAAATAATAAAAATAAAAAAATTCCTGAGGATGAGGCCCCCTGTCTCTTGAGGCCCAGGGCAAACTGCCCCCTCTGCCCCCCCCCCTCTCGGCGGCCCTGGTTAGTACAAGTAATTAAGACTATTTTAAAATAATAATTTGATTTGTTTCTTGATGTCGTATGGGATTATCTCAACAAAGCTAGCATTTGAAACTTAACCCAGTCACTGATATGAGTTCAAATTTACCTACTGTGGGTTTACCTCCAGCCCGACTTTTATTGAAACATCCATAAGCCACACAACCTGTCAAACTCGCCGAGGTTCTGACTAGGTTGTGGCTGCCCCGGGAGCGCGCGGCACTAGGGTGACTCATCGCCGCGTCCGCCATATTGGGTGAGTTTCTGGCTCAGACGTCGGTTACACCTTTGCGTTCGCTTCGGCCAGTCTATTTAATTCTGTGGTCGCTGGTCACAGCAGACCTGCGTACTTAGCGAAATTAAAACAGATTTTTGGCATTTTTCTATCTTCCCATAAAAACCTCGGGGTTGAGATCGAAGTTTTGCCACCAAATGCGTTACATAGTAAATAGATATCACAAATTTGTATTTATCATAAACTTGTACAGAATAAACAGTGATGCTATGATAATAACAGGAAACAAAGCTTTTCATTAAAACGGCTCATACAACCGGTCATTTAAAAACTTAATCATGAATAAATGCCAAAGCCATTAACAACTAGCCTAGTTTTCTACCTAAAAAATAAATGACATGTTACATCAAATGACTGTATTTGAAAATCTTGCATAAATCTAAATATAAGTTAATTCACGTAGTAAATGTACACACCAAATTTTATCGAGCTATATGGTATTTATTTATTTATTCATCTCCACGGCATACACCATAAAAAATACTGTATAATTTACTACAAGACTAGAGAATCTGTACAGTAAATTAACATACAATTGACTTATTACATGCTATGCTTGGCAACAGAATCAATAAAGCGTAATAGACATAAAAAAACAGTACAACAAATCCAATGTAAAAATGTACAATAGGAAATTATTTCTAAATTTGAGTTAATTGGATGTTTTGACGAATAATGTTTACTATTGCACGTGTTGCTCGACCTCGAGCAATTTATTTTGATACAATATAAAATTTATATTTAGTTCTAAGTCAATGACATCCAACCAATCCCATCAATGATCACAAAAAACTACAGCTGCATGTTAACAGATGTTTAAAATGCTCAAATCAATCTCAATGTTATTCTAAAGGAAAAACTTTTAATTTAATTTGCGGATAGTGCCCTTATTTTAAGTCAGATTCTCATCAATTTTTAGCGGAAACAACTACAGACCAAGGCCAATCCAACGACACCAAAAACTTGAAAATCGGTTAAAAATTGTAGGAGGTGTTGTCAACACAAAAAAACCCTTAGCGTATTGAATACGTATAGATTCTTTTAATTTTTTTCATAAACCCAATGGGAGTGAGTACGTACGTTTGCCGCCATTTGGGCTTTGTAAGCAAAAAAAATTATTTATCATTCCATGGCATGTCCGGGACTTATTAGGTTTAGTATACACACCTTTACAAAACTTAATTACTGAAAATACTTTGTGAAACTTTAAATTAACAAAGTATTACGAACAAAATAAACATCTATACAAAATGAAAGATATTTGATATTAATTTTCTTGACATTACCTTTTATATCTCGTCATACGGCATTTTACGTCAGAGTGCACTGACTTTGTCTTTGTAGCTGGTGTTGACAGATCTTAACTGAAAACTACAACACTGACATCTTCCATCTTCGTTTCGAGTTTTAAACTCGTTCAATTGTGGCATCATACACACAGCAGCATACCCACAATCATGAGTAAATAATTATGGCAACGAGAGAAGTGGCAACACTGTCCTCCGACATTTTAGTTCCCGTTTCCCTCCGTAGAGCGCTCTGCCGTAGCGCTGCCACAATAATATCCCGAGATTTCGGGAAATACACACGGTGAAAGAAAATCATAATCAGATAATTATGGCGACTTCCGCCAAATTTTTTGTACTTACTCCTTGGCAGTTCAGTAGTCGAAATACACAAAAAAATTGTGGCGACCGTGTGTATGCTGCCACAGTTCCAACCGACGCCACAGTCTGGGATTCTCATTCCCAAATGCTGCCACAAATATTGCTAGGCTAGCACACACACACACACACACACACACACACACACACACACACACACACACACACACACACACACACACACACACACACACACACACACACACACACACACACACACACACACACACACACACACACACACACACACACACACACACACACACACACACACACACACACACACACACACACACACACACACACACACACACACACACACACACACACACACACACACACACACACACACACACACACACACACACACACACACACACACACACACACACACACACACACACACACACACACACACACACACACACACACACACACACACACACACACACACACACACACACACACACACACACACACACACACACACACACACACACACACACACACACACACACACACACACACACACACACACACACACACACACACACACACACACACACGCACACAAATCCACAAACAACTCAAATTTGAAAATTTTGACGAAAACAATACTTTCTCCATATAGCCTACTATGGTATAGAGGGAGAAAGTAAAATTGAAATACTTTGCCCAAGGAAAGTATATACTCGTTAGAGATAAGATAACTATAGATGTTGAAAACCTTTTTACAAGGGATTGTACTTACTTCTCATTAAATAACTTATCTTTAAAAAAATCAATATCAATAATATTTTATTATTTTTTCATAAAATATAGTAACAAAATATTTGGGTTTACTGTGTACCAAGTCGAAATACCAGCCTTTAGAATGCCACTTTAAAACAGATATGTAAAAAGATAATAACGACTACGGTTTAGTTAAAAAAATAAAGAATGCAATTTAAACTAATTAATCCAATACTTTTTTGTGCTGCACTTGTCATTTTTAGACGTTTATACATAACACAGTAAATATGGACTATAGTAATTGTGTGATATGTCAATTACCTGAATTGTAGCCACAGCCTTTCTAACTAGGATGATAATGATAGGTGAGATCAGCAGTACGAGACCCAATAGAAATATACCCATAAGTTCTTTGCTCTTGGCATCTTTTAGTGTGTGGTTCACATATTCCCTGAAAAATATAAAAGCAACTTAAATAAACAAGTTTTAGTGAACTTCATGGATGAAAATTCATGTGGACTAAAAGTGGTCTCCTATGAGTTCTCTCAGAGACTCTTACCATTATAATTAACTACGGTACTTCTATAATGGACAGCAGTTTTTCATAGTCGTTGATGCATTTTTAAAATAGATAGAAGTGATTCCCACAAAGACGGCAACTGCAGAATGGACAGTGAGGGTGCTTAGAAAACTTTTACGTACCTTTGGTATACCTATCCTCCTCATTTCTGACAACGGGCAGTGTTTTACCTCATCGACTTTCTGTGATTTCCTTGACAGATGTGGAACAAAACATAAGACGACAGAACCATTTCACCCGTCATATAATGGACAGGCTGAACGTTTTGTTCAAATGGTAAAGAAAACATTGAGATGCTGATTAGAGGAACGAGGGGCCCTTGAATCTAAACTTCACAGAATACTGATATACAACTTTGCAAGTTCCCAATTCAACTGGTAATTCTGCATACTTCCTCATGTTTAACAGAACATACCTAAGCTTGATGACACCAGAGCAAAGAGAACAATATGAGAACCAACAGGAAGGTATAATACGCCAATTTAAAGTGGGGAACCGAGTCCAAGTCAGAAATTACAACGCCCAAGGAAAATGGAGTTTTGGAAATGTTCCATCAAAAGAAAGCAACCTACAAAATAAAGCTTGATAACGAACTAATATGTGGAAGACACATGGATCAAATATTGCGGTTTAAGACTTTAAGGGGGGAAAACTGTTATGTGGTTTATTTCTAAATCAGCTGATCAGCTGATTTATATTCTATCAGTTAAATTAATTGTTTTAGTTTGTTATTGTTTTCAGTTTATACTCTATTTCCAAATAAAGAGCATGTTATAATTACATCTAATTTGCACAGTTCTTAATAAATGCCATTATCTTACCAAGGCGGCTATGATCTTACCTGATGTCTTGTCGTATGTGGCCTTGCAGAGTGCGAAGCTCGGTCGCATAGTTTGCCATCAGATCAAAGTAATCCTTCGCCTGTTCCACGTCAGCCTTTCGACGTACGTTGCCCAGGATTTCTTGCCGTCTGAAAAGCCACTAGGTTATTGGTACGGAAAAGTTACATCCAGCTGAGAACTGTATAAACATATTTATAAGATAGGTAGATGTAGGTTAGGTTGCCATTAAAAAACGTGGGATCTTCCTCTACCTCTATTATGGTCACCAAATATTACCATTAAAATCATGTTCGTAAAAAAATATTCTCATTAATCATTATATTTTAATCGCCTTCATGACCCAATTCAACCCAGTACACTCATAATGAACAAAACTTTATGGTTAATTACAACTAATCTATTTTCTTATTTCTATAAGGGTTTCGTTTGTTACGTCCCTTTTTCTCTCGACCTACTGAACAGATATTTAAGATTGAAGTGTCATTAAAGCTTAGGATATAGCACGAGGGCGAATTGTAATTAAAAAGGTCATATCGTTTTGGGCTTCACCCCCGTCGCCTTTGATTTATTTCTAGAGGGCGCTTTAAAATGTTGACCAACTTTCATTGTACGATGTTTATAAATGTGAATTGTAACTTAACAGCTGATTACTTTCAGACGAACTTTTAAGTCAGATTTTAAACAAAAATATATCTCTGTCACTTCATAACCAACATACATGCACTTTAGGTTAGTTTCTCTCAGACAGAATCATAAAAAAATGGGCAATTTGCGCACGGGCCACCTCGTTAATATTTAACTCCCAATAACAAAATAAAATATTCTACCTTAGTTCTATTTCGTTCATCATAGTCCTGTTGAGATTGAAGTAGACATGCCGTAGCTGAGGCACATAGTGGAATGTGGCATTTAAGACATCTTGTCCGATGAAGGAGTGTTTCACAAACTTGATGTAACTTTTGCTCTGCAAGATTCCCGCGCCAAAGTAGTTAATGCCATACACCATCGAGATGCCAAAGTTCTCTATGCTTCTGAGCAGGTTCTTGAAGGCAATCAACAATCTGAAAAATTTTCGCAAACATTATTTTTTTGGGAGTAGTATTGACTTTTGTGGGGATGGCATATAGAAAAATCTTGCACAAAATATATTTTTCATTAGACACATGAAAGTACACTTTCTAAACGTAAAGCGAGCTAAGAAAATTGGTAACCGTGTTTCTTCTACTGCACGGCAATATTACATAACGTTAACTTTCTGTGCATTTGTGGTGCACGGAAAGTAACCATTATGAAATTTTGCAGTGCAGACCGATCAGCTGTTGCATAATGTTAAGTTTCCATTCTTATGTACCTCGACATAAGCACGGAAACTCAGCACCTTATGAGTCCGGTTTTTTTCTTGATACTAAGTTGAATGAACTAAAATATTCATGTTGTTTACAAGTTTTTCAATTTCAATATCATAATGCAAAATAATGTTTAATACTCATCTCAAAAGTGCCATTGCGGGTCTTGATAGCCTTTTGCTAGTAAATGCAATCCCCCCCTCCCAATAAGTTACTTTCGAGACTAGAAACAATAAACTACTATGCGTTACCTCAGTTTTATGGGTTTGGAATAATTAACTAAAATAAATATTAAATTAGTTAAAATCAAAAGTGAAATCTTCCGAAAAAAGATTGTATATTATCTTTTCAACTGTGTGTAGAAATTTTATAAATCCGTTTATGATGTATATTGGTATAGTTTAAAAGCTTTCAAAATATTGAATCTCAAAGTTCCACTTAGTGATGTTTTACAAAGTGATAGTTAGTGATAGTTTACAAACTATTAAATTTTGTCAATTTAATAAAAAGGGATTATTTTTAGTAGGTGATTAAATAAACTCCTCTTTAATAAGTTAGTTTGCCATTCCACCTCTCAGAACGTTTGAATTGCTTACTCTTCAAAGCACTTATGGTAAAAAGTAAAGTGTCCAATAAAAGTCGGTTGTGTGTACCTATGTGAGAAGACCCCTCTCTAAATAGTTTTCCTTTAAAACAACCTAAATTGGAAGAAATCTCCAGTTTTCAATAACCCAACAACCCACAGCATGGAGAAAAAGGAATGTTCTCATAGATGAATCGCACCGTACCTCCAGACGCCGCTGTTGTCGGTTTCCTTGATCTGGGCGGTGAGGTGACTCAGGAGAGCGGCGTTGAGGAAGTTGTACCATCGCAGCACATCCTTCATCTGAGCCTCTTCTAGGCTGATTTTCTCCCTGCGACATAATAAAACAAGAAATAACAGTGTTAAATTTTGTTGGTTTTGAAAACCGATCGTTGTCAATTGTTACTGAATAACAGGTTAAATTTTGCCAATATATATATATATAGATATTGATGGAAAAAGAAAATTTAAAAATAGTAAGACCTTTCACAAAGGCACGGCGACGGTTTTTAACCGGCTGCTAATTACTTGCACGATGTGACAATTACTTGGACGGTTTTTAAATCGTACGGTTTTCCCCGCAAGGCTAAAAACGTGATGTGTAAAAGGAGCGTTAAAGTAATTGGCAGCCGGTTAAAAACCGTCGCCGTGCCTGTGTGAAAGGTCTCATGAGATTCTATTGGAATGCGATTTTCAATCGTACGGGCAAAACCGTGATGTGTGAAAGGAGCGTAATAATTTGTCTCTTGTAACATAAATGTAAAGATATTTGTCGTCAAAACAATCACGGACCCCTCGAATAACTCAGAAACCTGACCATATGTTAAAAACAATATTACTAGTAAACTACTATTTTATTTTGGTTATTTTGGTTGGAAAATCTTGATGATACTCAATTAATGGTCAATCAGTCTTTAAATAACCTTCCAAAAGATTTTTTTATAGACAACATGTGTATTAATTTATTCCTTAAACCCCCCCAAAAACATGCTATTATCTCCATAAAATTTCTCTTAAAAAATCTTAAATGTGCAACTAAACTAGGAAATAGTAATAGTCATTAGATAAAGGTCATTAGTCATTAGATTGTAATTAGATTAGAATAAGGGGGTTTCTAGAAAAACAATGGTAGCGGGTGTGTTATTTTATTTTTACATGCAAATTAAGCAGAAAGAAATTATAACATTTTAAGTATTCATCTATACAATCTTTTACATATTGATTCTTCATCTTAATTGATCTCAAACCACATACAAGATGAAGTTCTATAGATAAAATTAACCTCCGCCCTGTTCGGTGTAAACATCCAGGTAATGCCAGATTCATTACCTTTTCCATTTTCAACCCCTGTACCATCTGCACGGATCCTATTATATCCCCATGTAAGCTCACCCGTAGCAAGGTCTTCTGCACCTCAAGCTCTGTAGAGGAAAAAGCATAACTTCTTCCTAAGGTCAGCTGAATAGCTATTTTTTGTGTTCCAGATATGAAGCGTCAAAACTAAAACGGAAGTCGAGTTACGTTATAATATTTACCATTACACAGCTGATTGAAAAAGAGAGTGAAGCAGTCTTGCCACGGGTACGATATTTATCGTAACGACACCATGTTACTCTATTTTACATTTGGATTATTAGTTAATAACAAACCATTAGGTAATGACCAAATTAACGATTATCAATCAAGGTAAATATAAAACTATAAAATCTACCCTAGTTTCCTTTGAAATTCCTTATTTTAGTAATAGTTGAGGTTGAGACAAAAAATTTCCAACGCAAACGAGAACGATTATTGTTTCCTGCAGCTTACAAAGCACTTGCAGGTAACAAAGAATAAAATGTTGGTTTTTAACAATTTTTTAACCAACAAAATCTCTGTAGCGACATCCACGGATGTCGCAGAAACTGACACCATTGCTGTTATGGGATGTAGCTCATATCACCTGGCACTACGGTCATCTTGCTTCATTGCTGGCTCTTCTTCACCAGAGGAGTGATTTTTACCAATACCATAACGTATGCATACCTGAAGCTCTTGATCTCCTGCTGGCACTTCTCCTTGGTGAGCGGAGTGACGCCCGTGTCCTCCAGGCTGACCGGCGGCCAAGCTGTCATGTCCGCCAGCGCATGGTCTGTCGCCAGGAACCGCTGCGACAGGTTCGACCTGTGACAGGACATCGACACATGACGAAAGCATTGCCATAATTAATTTGTTCATAATTAAATGTAAATAAATCAATTTACTGCACTCCTTGTGAAACATTCATTCTCATAAGATGAAAATGAACTACACTATAGAAGGGTAAAGGGTGAATCTGTATTTTTTTCTTGGTTTTAATTATTGCGAATAAGCTTCTCTTCAATAAAGCTTATTAGCTTCATGTTTTTTACGTTTAATGTTTAGGAACATAAATCTCTTATACTGTACCATCTATGATTGGGTTAAGGCCCGTTGTCCCTGGAGCGACTCTGGCGATAGTAGCGTAGCGACAGTCGCTGAGCGATAGTAGCTCAGCGATAGTCGCTAATCACGTCGTTGTCCCTGAAGCGATTTTTATAGAGCGATTCTTGTGTATTGTCAATGCTTAATTGCGAGTTTTAAATGTACCATGAGTTTGGAGCAGAAGTAAAACAAAAAATACCTTTCAGTTGAGGAAGTCGATGACGAAGACGTCATGGAATTGTTATTTGCACACCGAGTTGGTACTCATAACATATTTTTCAACTAGACAAGAAGGCTATTTTAATAGTATTTCTATACTTATTTAATACTCTAAGGGGTTTTTATTTATTTACTTCGTAATGGGAATTCCTTTTACAATTCTCAACCGACGTTTTACTGTCGTTGGATAGATAGGGCTTGTCTGTTGTCGTTTTCGACTAAAATTGATGAGAATCGAAAAATAAAGGTAAAGGCACTATCAAAAATTTAAATATGAAATTTTATTATCAGAATTTTATTATTGGGATTTAGTTGAGCATTAACCATAGCTGTATCCTACAGCTGTAAATATATTAGTTTTTGGTGAATTAATCACTATTGCATTGGTCGGATAACAAAACGCAATATTTTTAGCAATGACAAGTCATAATTTAAATTAAATAGCTCGATTTCGATCAATAAGTACACTAGTTAATATAAAAGCCGTTTCTAAAATCTTTTCATCTAATCGGAAGTTCCGTATTCTACGAAGAAATTACGATTAACAACTACACACGTGAAAAATTGACAAGAATCGCTCCGCAACTGCAACTGAACCTGCCCCCCAGACCGGACCCGCGATAGTCGCCAGCGATAGTCGCTAGCCGCGCCAGTCGCAGTCGCTTCAAGGACAACGGTCCCATTAGAAACAACGCTACCAGTGCCTAAGCGATTGTCGTTCAGCGACTATCGCTCAGCGACTATCGCCAGAGTCGCTTCAGGGACAACGGGCCTTTATTTAAATCATTAATTAACATTAACATTATTTATTTAACATTATTTACTATGTTTCTCAAACATCAATTTTTTATTTCAAGTAATTGATAAATTTATTTAAATACCTCATCATAAAGTTTAAATACAACTAGGGGATTGTAGGGGCAAAGGCCCCTAAAAATTAAAATGGTGATGTTGTCTCCAAAAAATAAGTTTCAATTCATCACCTCCTTACACAATTACTCTATTTCATCTCAAGTTGTAGTATGATTATACGTTTGGATTTTCTAATAAAATATTACCTATCTTGACGAAACATTTTTGAGTTATCAAATCAGTAATTTACCAATAATCTCTCCTTTATTAAAATACAGTAGTGTATTTTATGGGGAAAAAACTATTGCACTATTATATAACCGGACTCAGTAAAAATAGTTTTAACCTTAAACATGTCCATAATAAGTTTGAATACTCAAGTAAATTAAATAGTTCAATCCAATATTAGCCCTTTAATACTGTATACTCCTTCACCATGGACCCCTGTGCCACCCATTCCCCCACACTCGCCGTGTCCCCCACGCCTCCCCCGAGTCCCCGTTCAACTTTCTGGTCCAGTGCTTCCTGTACCTCCAACACCCCTATAGGGCCCGAGTAACCCCCATGCTCCCGGGACCTTGTGCCCCCATGTTCCTTTTCCACCAATTCTCCCATGATGCCAGCAGTTCTTCAACATGGTCCCCGTGGTTTCAATGTTCCTCATTCCTCTTCTGTGCCCCCCATTCCCAACCAGCTTTCGTGCCACTGACATCTCTAGTGTCCCTTGTGCCCACATATGCCCGTGCCTCCATGCTCACCATTTCATCCCGTGCCCGCTATGTCACTCATGCCTCAATCTTGGCCCCAATGCCCCAATGCCCCCTAACCCCCAGTGCGACCTACACCCGTAGTGCCCCCCCCCCCCCCATACCCCTGCAACCAAGGTGCTCTGTTCCCACATGCCCACCCCTCTTCCCCGTGGTCCCGATGCCCACTATGTTCCCCACGTCTCCCGCGTGCCACCCCATACCCATCTAACCCTCTTGAAACCGACGCCCCTAGTGCCCCTTGTGCCCTCACAACCCCCGCCACCACATGCCCCCGTATGACGCCCCTATGGCGCCAATGCCACCCCAGAGTGCCTATGCTCCCACACTCCCGTTTTCTCCATGCTCCTCTGCCCTCATGCGTTCCTCTCCATGCCCCCTATGTCCCCCATGCCTTGTGCCCTTTATGCTCCCATATCTCGAACATCCTGTGCTCCCCATGGTCCCGCATCGGCATCCCCGCCGTCCTTCCCGTATTGTCCTGTGCCCCCTATTTCCCCCATGCTACCGACGTCCTTGTGCTATGATTGTAGTCTATTTTGTTCTATTCGGTCAATTAAGTATAACATTGATTGATACACTGTGTTGTCCGTTTTCACACACTATTATTTACATGAAAAGCTCCCCGTCATTATGGATTAATGGGCTTTTATTGTTTTCCCTACTACTACTTAAAGAAATAAGCAGAGAAGGAATCAAACCAAAACAAAATATTCCTCATTAAGAGGTTATCCAATGTAAGTAGTTTACATAATATGATTCAGTCGGAAGTAAACAAACACTCAGTAAAACGATTGAACTCTAACTACTCTAAATAGCCAATATATAAAGCATTAATGTAATAACCAAACGAAATTCACTGATTGAATACAATGTATATTTAACAATTATATCAATCATGAAACACCTAATTCATTTTTAATCGTGGTATATCAGCATATACAAAATCATTCTACTCCTGTCTACTTAAAGACATAGATGGGGTCACGAAGAAGACATCCGTTGTAGATCAGTAATTTGCCTATGACTATCAGTGTTCTCCTTTTTTATAGTGTATTGCCAATTTTTAAAGTTATATTGTATGGTTATCTCAACTCAAAATATCTACTCAATAAACAGCTGAGTTTATGATAAAAAATATTTACTTTAACATCTGCTTAATTACACGTGCAGATCTAAAAATCTTTTTCCCATTAGATTAACATTGGAACTTCAAGGTCCAATGGGGCAAAGCCCATGTAACTTTTGATAATTCTGGTATTTTTCCTTGCGTCCTTGGCCCAAAAGCTTTAAAATGAGCCATCATACGTTACCCTATCTTTCTTCGAACTCGAGATATTTCGTGGGGACCGATTCGCTTACGGAATTATATATATATATATATCATCAAAGTGATTGCAAGTTTACACATCAATTTAAACTACAAACAAATTCCAAATGTGCACTTATGACACTAACTTTTAAAAATGTAAAAGAAAAGTATAATTCTGAACCCTAATGAATTAATTCTAATGAAATTGCACACTCAAATCTCATTTTGATTGCTTAATTTTTACCCCACTTCAATCATTAAATATGTGTAATATACTGAATTCAAAAATAGTATGCATACTTAACCTACTCTAAAATATTAATATATCAAAACAACAACTGTACACCTCTCTTTATAATTGGATGAACGGATCGAAGAGGAGTGAAATCCTCATAGGCCTACATGACTGTTGGTCGCTCAGTGTAGTGACAAATCCCAATAATTTCATTGACCTACGATTATGTTCACAAGAAGCCTCAGATCGACTTCAAACTTTCACAGTAGATTTTTGGCGTAATTTGTAAGGTAAAGTTCGTTTCTGAAGTTATTCTGTTAAGTAACAAAGTAATGAGACATAATTTAATTTCCCATACGAATGCATTGTAGGCTGTAAATAACGGTGCTTAAGGCTACGTTAAACGGTGCTTGAGTTGTTTGTTGTCAGACATAGAGTAAGCATGTGTTATGGAACTATTTGCTGCCTGTTCTACTGTAACTGCACTAAATATAATACAATTTTTTATTTTTAAATATTTTAAAATAGGTTATGAATACTAGAAAGATATATTTTGTATTAACAAACAATTATAACAATAAAATATTTACTAAAATAATTAAATTTGTATAAAGTACCTACTGGTAATCAAACATCTTGAATGAAAAAATTAACAGAAAAAACTTGAAACCTTTTTCTATGTAGTTAATATGTGTAATTTGATAGATGTGTTATTTTTTATTTATTTTTTAATAGAGTGGAACTAGGATTATCCGTCTTATGTTGCCGTTCATCCTCATACACGTGGAACAAGCGTACTCCTAGTATCATCCTATAATACATCTCTGGTTTATCATTAACCAGTATTGTATCCTGAAATAGGCCTATCTTAGGATACAGATGCCCTACCTAACATGTGAGGTTAGGTATCTAGAAATCTGTAGCCTATCCTAACCTCAAATCTATGTTGTTATTCTTCTCCCTAACTCACCTGAGTGTGCTGCCATTGGTGAAGATGAAGAAAGCCACCTCAGATCTTTCCACCTGCAAACTCGTCACCACCTTCCCCAACTCCGTGGCGATCGTCACCTGTTAATAACCACCAACAGTCACTATCAACGAGGTTAAATAGATATAGAGTGCTCACCACATGTTAATTTTGTGTCCCTTTTAGATTAGCGCCATTTCACCCATAATTCCCGCCATTTCCTTGGCAACCATCCCACACTTTACTCTCGTTTCCTTGGTTACTAGTTTCAGCTATTCTGATCGGTCGCTACAAGCTTCAAAAATTACTGATGATATTTTTAAAACATATGTTTATTTGTTGTTTGTTTTTTAATTAGTTTGATTTGATGGTCTGTGAGCAGGCTATTGAAGTTGGTTACCATAGAAACGTTAGATAGGTGTGGGTAAAATGTTAAATTACTGTTGGAAAAGTGTAAACAAAGGACTGGTTACCAAGGAAACGGCGGGAATCGTGGGTAACATGGCGCCAGTCAAAAAGGGACACTTTTCCCTATCTGGTGAGCACTCTATATCTATTTAACCTCGTTGGTCACTATAGTAGGATTTACGAAAACAGTCCGATGAGAGTCGATACATTGTTGCCAAATTTATTCTGAAACACACTTTTATACTGTATTACACATGGTAAACATAACCACAAATGACAAAATTGCAGGGGTGAGAGGGGGTGAGGGGGACACAGCTGTTAAAATTTCCATGGGACTATTTTCGTGCATCCTACTATAGGAAATGTCGTTCAGAGGCATGTTCAGAGGAATGGAGTGGCAAAACAGGCTACCTGAGCCAGTTTAATGCCTCTAAATGACGTCAGGTACCGTGGTTACAGAAAGCGATGTCATTCATAGGTCATTGAAATGGCCCAGGAAGCCTGTTTTGACACTACTCAGGAACCCTAAACCATAAAACACTTTTGTTTCTCTAAAAGACACTAACAAAAAGTTTCTACAATGAATAAAAAATATTTTTTGTTTTCAATTATTTCTGTGTGTTTTAATGTTGTTTTGTTGCATGATGTCCCGTTCTTCGACTGTGCGGCTTTTAGAGCAATGCCTATTATTTATTGTGTCATATATAGAAATTAGAGCTAACTGAGTTTTATACATCAGGGAACTTAGGAGTAAACAAATAGCATGATACATCTTAAGGAGCCGAATGTCCTAAAAAGATTAGTCACTGGGAGCAATTTACTAAAAACTTACAGGAATAGATTGTTGCTAAAGAAAAGTGATAGACAATTTGGTCAGGAAGTACATCGTACGATAATTAAATTAGTAGTCCTAATAAATAAACTACCAACGTACTATTATATAATAAAATATCATATGTAACAAAACTGTTTCTAAAGTTAATTTTTTAAAACGCTATATCAACAATACAACTTATAGTTATTCCTATCTATTAATATTAGGCCACTTTTTTGCTGCAAGGTAAGAATGGCATGAAAATATGATACAATTCGTCTAAAACGGTAAAATGATCAATTCCATTGGAAGTGCTAAATAATAACATAAATAAAATTATTTTAAAGAAATAAATGAAAAAAAATAAAATAAAACAACATTGAAATTTACAGGAGTACCACTTTTATGATGGAGGTTGTGGAAACAGCCAGCAAGTACTTGAAGGTGCTAGAGCCTGTGACAAACAGGAAGTAGTCCAGTGTGTTTATGTGTCACAGTTGACAGCTCGTAATAGTGGGTGGGGGGGGGGGGGTGGAGGGAGTAGGCAAGGGGGTGGTTGGTTGTGGGGGGGGGGTGCGATATTGTAGCTGTGTGAATGCTACAAAGCCGAAAAGCGAATGCTTACTACTGAACCATTAACAAAGGGCTAAAATAAGTAAATATGTGACGTGTCTTCAAACTTTTTTATAACATTAAAAATAAATATTTGTCAATTATTAAGTACATAATATAGCTACAGACATAGTATGTATATGCAGTTATAGTTATAGATTATAGACAAGCCAAGTTTGGCTTTTGTAACTAGTATGTAATAAGTTATTGCAAGATATTAAAATATAAAAATAGTAAAGTAAAAACAAAATAAATAAATAAAAAAAAACAAAAAAAAAACATTACAATTTGGTTAGGCCTATGTCATATAATTTGTTTATGTTCATATGTTCTTGTTGATGTTGATATGATATACAAACATTTTATACCATTGTCATATTCACAAATTGTGTACATGAACTGCAATACAATAAATATTGTTTATGTGCACTATTTAAGGTTTAATATTATCTATATCTATACTTATTTAATACTCTAAGGTTTTTTTTGTCTTGAGAACTCCTACAATTTTCAACCGATTTTCAAGTTTTTGGTGTCGTTGGATAGGGCTTGCGGTCTGTAGTTGTTTCCGCCAAAAACTGATTACAATCGGACTGAAAATAAAGGCGCTGTCCACCATTGAAATCTCAAAATCTCCCATATAAATAACATTGGGATTGAATCGTCTAAAGTATTTTAAACATCTGTTAATAATCAGCTGTAAATACATGTAGTTTCGGTGATTAAAGATATTTACAATATTGGATATTGGACGGATGTGATTGATTTAGAGCTAAAAGTAACATTTGTATTGTATTAAAATAAATTGCTCGATTTCGAGCACCAGTATACTAGTATCACAAAATCACAAAACCTTATCTTGTTGAATCAACGTAAGTTGATTTATTTATTCAAGAGGATGAAAGAGGACGTAGACCAAACACGTTAAAGCACAGACATCGGGGAGTTTGTTGTAGGCTAACGGACCAACGCCCCTTAATTCCTTTAGAAATACAACAATACAGCTCGGACAAACATTGTTGTCTATCTTTATCAACACAATACTACCATCGTAGAAGAAAGGTGATAAGTTATAGCATAGAGAAACTAAACAGGCGCGTAGGGTAGGACCTAGTAGTAAATCCTAATACGAAACCCATCAACTGAAATGATTAAGCTATATAGATATTCGAAGACATGTACTTAGATTTCCTTAATTATGAATATACAAACTTATCCATTAGTTTAAATCGACCAATATGTGTTTAAAGTGTTCTCCATATTTCTCTGAAAATTTTTTTGTCAAAAATAATAACTTATCAACAACTTAATAATAGTTTGCTTATCATTCACAAAGTTGTTGGGAGAACTTTTTACTCGATAAAAAATGAACAGGCTTTATTAAAACAAATAAAATGTTTTGTAAATTAAACACCTTTTAACGTAGATTTTTACTGAGATTCAACCACAAATTCAATACAAACAGTTGAGCTGCCGCCGATGTGAATATTGATTCTCTTCCTTCAGTGAGAAAGAGCAGCGGATTATCCCAACTTCATTACTCCCGTGAATAAGAAATGTTTTTCTGCTGAGAGTTTCTGTTTCAAAAATATTTTCTTAAAAATAGCATCACTGTGAAAATTAATATACCTAATAAAATATTTAATATTTGTATGTATCGGAAACTTCAGTGTATGAAAATTAGTGTCAATAATGTAAGTTTGCATAGGCCTAAGTTTTCTATTGATTAATTTTTTAACTATTTTGTGCTGACCACATCTGACTAAATCCAAAAGTGTGTTTAAAACGTTACTACGTTTTGGAAGCTAAGGGGAATTCACCTGTTACTAAGTGTTCTATAATGACATTTAACAAAAGAAATATAAATTCTTAGCTGAAATATCTATTTTATCTAAGTACAGTAGTAGTACAGCATTGAAATGTTTAACGAATTTATGTTAATTAATTCATAACGATGAAAAAAATATGTTGTACAAACGTAATTCGTTCTGTTTCAATATTTAAATCCTGATAGGCCCTACGTAAACAAATACATCTTCAATCTTAGTAGAAGACGTCTCATATATTTTATTTTGTTTGTATGCTATCTACGCCAGTGGCATTTTTTAACGTTTTGATGGGGAACGGTCCAAACCTCGGTCTTGTTTTTATCTAAAACACTGACCAGTTGTTAGAACTCATAATTAATTAATTGGCAAATGGCAACTGGGTCCAGAATCGAACCATTAAAAAGCTACTATCTTTTTTCAGGATCAAACCGGTATAACCTTTGGATTTTAAGGAGAGCACTATAACCACTCAGCTACTCATCCAGTTGTTAAGAGTCATCTTCACCCCTGGGCCAGTAGCCCATTGTTGCGCAATCGGCAATGTTAATCATACGGCTTTTATGCTAAAACATGGTTTTGTATTCCCCTGCTTCGGACGCCGTTTTTCATCCGATTTTCTTGAAAGTTGGTAAGTGTTTAGTTGAATACTTATATTAGGTTTGTCATACCTCAAAATTTTAAAAATTTTACTAAATTTTGAAATATTAAGTAAGGAAAATCGAGTTACTTTGCGACGTCACAGAAAGTAATATTTGTTAAATTTTCAAAATTCCGAGGTATGAGAAACCTAATATAACTATTCAACTAAACACTTACCAAATTTCAAGAAAATCGGTTGAAAAACGGCGTCCGAAACAGGGGAATCCAAGACCATGTTTTAGCATAAAAGCCGTATGATTAGGCCTAACATTGCCGACTGCGCAACAATGGGTTACTGGCACAGGGGTGAAGATCACTCTTAAGAGTCATGCATCTTCACCCCTGGGCCAGTAGCCCATTGTTGCGCAGTCGGCAATGTTAATCATACGGCTTTTAATGCAAAACATGGTATTTGATTCCCCTGTTTCGGACGCCGTTTTTCAACCGATTTTCTTTAATCTTGGTAAGTGTTTAGTTGAATAGTTATATTAGGTCTCTCATACCTCGAAATTTTGAAAATTTTACTAAATTTTGAAATATTACTAAGGAAAATCGAGTTACTTTGCGACGTCACAGAGAGTAATATTTGTTAATTTTTCAAAATTTCGAGGTATGATAGACCTAATATAACTATTCAACTAAACACTTACCAAGTTTAAAGAAAATCGGTTGAAAAACGGCGTCCGAAACAGGGGAATCAAATACCATGTTTTGCATTAAAAGCCGTATGATTAACATTGCCGACTGCGCAAAAATGGGCTACTCGCACAGGGGTGAAGATGACTCTTAAGAGTAATCTTCACCTTTGGGCTAGTAGCCCATTGTTGCGCAGTCGGCAATGTGAACCATACGGATTTTATGCAAAACGTGGTATTTTATTCCTCTGTCTCGGACGCTGTTTTCAACACATTTCCTTTCAACATGGTAAGTGTTTAGTTGAATTGTTATATTAAATCCCTCATACCACAAAATTTTGTAAACCTAAAAATATTACTCTCTGTGCCGTCGTAAAAAACTCGACCTTCCTTACTTTTAAGATTTGTTTTGTACTTATAACATTACATTTTGCTCATATATTAGGTATGAGGGACCTAGATCTAATCTTAATCTATACCATAAAACATAAATTTAAAAATAAATATACAAAAACACCGTCCGAAACAGGAGATTACGGAGCATGTTTTTAGTGTTTTTACAACGGTGAAGATGACTTAATTGTAGATTATTTATATATAGTATAAGTAACTACAGGACGAAATGGTTGTCGATAACATTGTTCTAAATTGATATATGCATATATTACAGATAAAAAATTTATCCTTATTTCAGAAAATTACACGATGATTGTTAAACAACTTTTATAAAAGGTAATAGCTGAAAATATACTTAAAAAATCATCCACATGGAATATACCGTTGGTTTAAGATTCAAAAAGGAAGATTGAAAGCGCCACGGGCAATAACCGACCGATATTGGCTTGCGGAGCGGGGGATGGATACCGGGTCGGAATTGATGATCGAGAGGTTAAAACGAGGAGACAGTTTGTTGATCATTATACAGCATTGATCATCGGTCAGGACCATTGATCAAAACATGATCCTTCTAAACACCGACCGGCCCCGGGCTATTAAACAAATACGGTCATCTACCCGTGGAGGGGGAAAAGTGTTAGGTATATTAAAAACTTTTGATCTTGTGACAAAATGAATAAATGTTTAAGTTGTTATTTAAATTTATGTTCTTTATTTAGGTGTTATTGTAAGATTTGTCTAGTTTTACTAACATAATTAAATATCAACCTAACATTTTTGAACATTTTTAAAACCTCTTTAATGGAATAAACATATGTTGCAGGAATATGGTTGTTTAAAGAAAGCTTTAAAATATCTTTTCATGTGAAGTAAAATTAAATAGAACTAAAGTGATTATATTTTAGTTTAACGATATTTGAAGACTAATATTTAAGAAATAAAAGGTAAGTTAGCATCGAACGCTAACTTCTCAACATTTTTAAACGTTATAAATATATTTATTTTATTTTAGTTTTAATGATTACACCATTGACTATGTACACTAACATGAATAGACCTCTCATCCAATGCATTTAGTTTGAGCCAAAAATTTGGAAGTTCGGTGGACGCCGCACCAGAGGCGCTGCCATCGATGTTGTTATTATTTAGCTGAATTTACAGTGTTGCCAAAACATTTTACCAAAACATAAACATAACAATAAAACGTTTCATCCTTGGTTTAGAAGAGTGGTAATACTGATTTATCTATCATATGTTACGTGTACTTCGATGTACGCCGCACGAGATCGCACCACCGTCAATATGCTTCACACACGCCTATGCTATGGAAGTCTACTCACGTAGTGTACAAAGTCAATGCTTACACTTTAATATTTGCCACTTAAAAAAAAAAAAAAAAAAAAAAAAAAAAAAAAAATAGACAGCAAGAAATCCTATCAGAAATACTCATGTAAAATTATTAACACTACTAGTGTAAATATCTTTTAATAAACAAAATGACACATGTTTATTGAGGATGCGATCCACGGGAGACGTTAAAATTGACAAACGTTAAATTTGGCGGACGATGGTCGTAAACTCTGTTTGGCCTCCAGATTAAGTTTGGCTGCAGCGACGGACGCAAACTCTAGCCGAGTTGAGATGATAGAAGTGGCCATAAAAACTCAAGCGGTCTCAACGCTGACACGGCTAGCCGCGGAAATGTTCTTCGGGTTTGAAAAATGCAATATTTGCAAGTTTGTGTCCAACCGTTGAAAATGAGACTTCTTTTATATTTTCACTAAGATATAAATAATTAAGGACAGTAATTAAGTTTGTTTAAGTTTTATGTACGATTTAGTCATCATAATGAAAAGTTATACAATGAATATTTAATTTACGAAAGAATACAAATCTATTTTTCAGTTATATGTTGCTTTCTAGATTAAAATAAGTGTATAGCATACCATTATGCGAAGTATTTAATTATGTGAATATTTAATTTACGAAAGAATACAAATCTATTTTTCAGTTATATGTTGGTTTTCTAGATTAAAATTTAAGTGCATAAAATACCATTATGCACAACTTGTCATTCTTAACTTATGTTATAAGTGAATAAGATGAATTTTAAGGTAAGAAAATGCCAAAATATGATTCTTTGTTATTTGCTTTGACTTACTTCATAATTGTAATAATAATTATCATTTGTAAATTTTGTTTTCAAAATGAAAATGATACTGACAACGTTTTCAGGATGTTAAAGAAAAAGTATATTTTTCTTTATATTATTGTTTTTATATTTTAAGAATAAGAGTTTTAAACTCATCATAAGACACGCCAGGAGAAATAAAAGGTAAATAGTAAAGAGGTGCATTTCTTTTATTAGTAAATAGTAAAATTTACGTAAAAAATAAATATTTAAGTTGTTGTATACATAAAGAGGAATTTTAAAACATTAGTCCAAACCTCTTCACCTCTAATAAATCTCCAATCACCCTCCAAACTTCTTTGTAACTAAATTAACTAAAGGGAATCCGTAAACTCTTCAAACCTCTGTGAGGCCAGTTATAAATGTTAAGTTCTTGTAACCTGCGGCAAAACTCTTATTGTCAGAGTTTCAACATGACCTGAAAACGAATGTTAATCAAATAGGAAAATTACGAACTTTAAGAACTTGTAGGGCCCTTCCTGTTAAATGGACATAAACCAATTTACTTTAGAAACAACTTCACGCCGAGCTCTATCCAATGACACAAAAATCATTAAAATCCGTTGAAAACTGTGGGAGGAGTTCCTTGTACAAAAACCCGCGTATTAAATATGTATTAAATGTGTATAAATTTTAAATAACGGCGGGCGGCAGTGTGAGTTACTCATTTTTCCAGGTATACCCTGAGAATTGAACCCATGACTTCTGGGTGATATCCCATTTCTCTGCCCACTCTGCCAGTGGGGGGGGGGGGGGGCGGAGAGGGGGAGAGAGAGGGGGAGGGGGGAGTGTAACACAGTCCTCAGGGAGGGAACAACCAGGTCGTTGTAATCATCTGATAAGAGACCAACGCCCCTTAATCCTTTATAGATACAACAATGCTTCACAGTGAGCATTGTTGTCTAACTTTAGTCGTTACTGAAAAAAAACTGCGTGATGCATTCGTAGGTGCAAAACCAACCAAATGGCGCTTTTTTACTTTCTCCCCCTATACCATAGTATATGGAGAAAGTATTGTTTTCGTCAAAATTTTCGAATTTGAGTTGTTGGTGGATTTATCCATTATGGTTCCCCCTGAGTCCAAAAAAGTGGTTTTCGGAGTGATGTCTGTGTGTGTGTGTGTGTGTGTGTGTGTGTGTGTGTGTGTGTGTGTGTGTGTGTGTGTGTGTGTGTGTGTCAGGATGTAAACAGAGCTAGAGAATGCCCTAATGGTCCCATTTTAATGAAATTTGGTATATAGGTCCAAATCCACGATAATTCCAGGCGTTTTTTTTCATTTTTTTGAATTTTTGATTTTTAAGGGTATTTTACCCCCCAAAACCCTCAAAAATCGTGAAAAATTCAAATTTCTCAAAAACGGCTTTAACGATTTTGATTAAAATTTTGTGGTTTATTAAGCTTAAAATGGTGGATAAAATGACACCACCCGCATCTCCGAGAAAATGCGCGTTCAAAAGTTATGGAGTAAAAAGTGTTTAAAAAATCAATTTTTTTGATTTTCAAAATAGCTGTTGTCTCAAAATAAATTTTACTTATCACCATTAAATCAAGCTCAAAAAACTAAATAAACCAGTACTTTAAATTATTGCTCTACGTCAAGTGGTTGAGGATAAAATACAATTTTTCGTTTAGCGGTAAACGCAGTACGTTGTTAAAAGTCACAGATGCGCGTAGGGTCAAGCTCGCGCTGCTCAGCTGGTAGCTATCCGACAGAGTCATCTAGACATTAATGTTTAAAGCTTTTAACACATGTTTTTATATTGTTGGGAGAAAGTATGTGTCAGTTATCTGATACCGTTTATTTATTTCAGGAATAACTTTAATAACGTGTGATAGAATAAAAACGGGGTTTCGAGTCTAAAATTAGTATATTGCTATTAAATTTCTATCTACAGAGATTTATTTAAGAAAATATGCCAAACATTTCGCTATTGAATTAATATCGTGTTCCATAACTTTTGATTACCAATGATTTACTGTGTTAAGCTTATAAAATATTTTTATGTTTCTATTCAATGCAATGTACAATAGGAGATCCTTTCGGGAAGTGGGCTAATAGTACTCTTAAGTGTGGGTAAAATGAGAGCACCAAGTAGGGCCAATAATAAGAAAAATTAAATTTGGATAAAATTGAATTTTAATATAAATTTTCATGATTTGACTCATAAAATAAATTCACAAGACAAAATTATCAATTAATTGCACATCCCAAAAATAAACAAGGAAATTGGAAGAAAGTGTTATACATTTTATGCACCAAAGATATATAATTCTATACCGAAAAATATAACCGAATCAGAAACAAATTCAATAATGAAACATTGGAAGATTCACTACTCGAAGAAATATTTATAAATTATTGTAAATAAAAATTATATTAAGTAATAGAAATTAGTAGAGTTGTTCTGAAAATCAGATTGTATTGATAACCGCTCAAAGAAAGACGATTATTTTTATTATTATTTCAACCTAGGACTTGTACCGAATCTGAACCATTATTTGTTAATGTACTTTGTTTGGAAAGGAAAGTCCTAGTTATTAATTAGTTATATAGTGAAATAAAATGTCTTAACCCAAACCAAATCAAATTCTGAAATTCCTCTCGCGGTAGTCTACTACTTCGAGCTAAGGTGATATGGAAATTATGATGAATATATTTTTAACATAAAAATAAGTTTGAATAGAAAATCCGGTTGGTTTTAAAAAATTAAAAATAAAGATTGAAAGAGATAGTGTCATTGACTAAGACAGTCCGACAGTACGTGAGGTGGTGTTAAGTGGTGGGGTTGGACACCTGGCCAGAATTGATGATCGTCCTGTGGAAAAACGACGAGACAGTTTGGGTGATCATTCATACAGCATTGATCATCGGCGAGAACCATTGATCAAAACCTGATACTCCTAATACTGACCAGCCCCGAGCTACTACAGTATAAAAGTGATATTTTTTTGCATGGAGGACCATAAAAATATTGGAAGTTTTGCAAACGGCTTATTAGTTAACAAGCTGTTGATGATTACCATGTTTTCTCTATATTTATAGATAAAAATTCATACTTTTTTGTTTTGCTTGTTAGTGTGTTTATAGGTTCTAAAATGTAAGTTATTCTATTATGTAAGTTATGTAAGGTTATAAAAGTTGTAAGGTTATTCATAAATATTATAATCTATAGTGAACATGTCAGGATAAAAAACTTTTCGCCCAAGTCATGTTAATTCCAGATTATGAATTGATATATTTTACTTCCACCAACATTACTTTTATAAAAAACATACCAAGAGACATTAGAACAATCTCGTAATAATATATAAACATTTAAAAAATGTTTCATTTAATAAATGCTTACGGTTGATAATTAGATTTCGTTGTTTTTGACTGCTCTATTGCCACTAATAACAGTTACAAAATTTTTAAATCCAAATAAAACAAGCAAATATATGACACATATTGCTACGCTTTTCTAACAAACCTACGCTGAGTGTAAAAGCAAATTTTTTCATCAGGTAAGGACCTAAATACGGTTCAATCGATGCTTAATTTTGGTTGTGCAAAGGACATCTGCAAACTTGAGCAGATAAATGATAAAGGAGGCTATAAACTCCAGCAGCCACCGAGCGACTCTAAACACGGCTCGGATGGAAATCAACTTTTTCTTTCAAAACATACCGATGGTATCAGACCATTTTGAATACTGTCTGGGGTTTCAGAATATCCCATGTACAGTCAATAGTAAATATTTTATCAGCGTTTAAACATCAGAGCCACCTCCCAATGGTAAGTTTAATTTCCATTAAAGACACCTGACCTTGGTAAAAAATGCATTTTTTACTTAGTTCTTAGGCAGACCAGAGTCAAAATGGGAATGAAAGAGTAGATCATAATCTGTAAGTTTTTTTTAATGTCTCATTGAGGTCAAAGTTTTACATAAATGGAAAATTGAAAGATAAGAACGTTGTCGTCAGCAACCAGTACCAAAAGTTTATAATATGCAGGATGAAAATAGGAAGCTCTTAAGAATGTTCACATACACCATCATTATCTTACTGCACTTTAAAAGCAAATACGTTCTCGCGTTCTTCTTCAATCCCCTGTAATCCCTTCAAATTAAATGTTCGTATCGTCTGAAATCAACAATGTCTCACATGGCGATCAACAAAAGGCATCACTTGTTGGAACAAGCATAACTTGTCCCAGAGGTAGTGTAGTATAAAAGGTAAAAAAGGAAGAAGATGTTTTAAAGTTAGCTATCAGAAAAATCATGTTGGTTGAACTTCGGATGGCCAAATTACCTTCAGATCAGAGATAGCTGAGGCGTTTATACCCTTTCCTCGGATGGGGATAAAGGGCAAGCGCAGCATATGCAGCTCCTGGAAGCGTTCCTTGTTCAGCCAACAACATCTCACCTGCATCTCCACTGCAGACACCTCCTCGTGGTACACCAGGACGTCCTGTAGGTAGTATATGGTCTGGCAGATCAGGGCCAGGATGGGGATGAAGGGTAGGATCAGCATCTTCACCTCCTGGAAGCGTTCCTTGTTCAGCCAACAACATCTCACCTGCATCTCCACAGCAGACACCTCCTCGTGGTACACCAGCACGTCCTGTAGGTAGTATATGGTCTGGCAGATCAGGGCCAGGATGGGGATGAAGGGCAGGATCAGCATCTGCAGCTCCTGGAAGCGGCGGCCGTTCTTGTAGGCGGGGTTGGCGGCCCGGGGGCAGCACTGGCTGCTGACTCCGACGTTGGACACGGCGCTGTCCTCCGACACGGTGGACTCCTGGTCCCGGTCCTTCATCCCCAGTATCTGCCGGCAACGAGGGAAAGTCAGGAATATATAGTTTTGATGATAAGGCCGGTTCCTGCGTGGGCGACAGATGCGACGCTACGAGAGCGACACAATTTCAAACAAATGTATAAGCATTGGAGCGTCCTTAGTGGGCAACAGGAGCGACAACAATTTACAATGTATAACATCATGGCGATGCAAGCGTGTCGCTGGCGTCGCTTCAGTCGCTCTCGTCACGTCGCATCTGTCGCCCACGTAGGAACCGGCCTAAATTTGAAGCGATATATTTGCGTTAATCATATAATGATTAGTGGATGCTGGGTGTCTTAGTGGATTGTGAGCTTGCCAAACAATAGTTAGAAAAGTTAGTAACTTTTTGGGGGTTTGGAATTCATAAGCCTTATTATGATACTTGTCAATAATAATCTTGACAAATGATTCAACGACTCAACTTCAAATTCGCACCTTAAAGCGCGTCTGTTTCTTAAGAAATGTATATAATTTAACGTATCCAAACAATATAAATGTTTATACAGTGAGTAAAAAAGAGGTATATTTGAAAGAAATTTAAAAAGTGAAGTGTTCAGTACAAATGAAATTTTGTGACAGCATTTAAGGCCACTATTTGTTTGGAACCACACAGCGTTAGAACTACGGCAACATTTAAATTGAAAGCTCGGCGACATTGTGGTTCGTTGGTCTGACAATGTTCCTTGTGTTGCAGAAGCTCTGTGGGTGGTGTGACATTATCAACTATGTGACATTATGACTGTGTTTGACAAACTGTCATGGGAAAATTGCAAGCCGCTCAAAGATAACAAACAATAATCTCAGGGAACTGTTGAAAACAGGCTTACGGACCCCAACTTTCTAAAATTGGTAGGCATGTAATTTAACAACCACTTTGTGACTTTGTCATGATAAAAATCATTGTTGGATCGTAAGCCGTAGTACTCAGACGGCCGTAGTAAGCCGTGGTCACTTTCAGATTGTAACCACTTTCAGTTCTATTCAAAAGTTATACCCTCGCTCAAACTTGAGTGAAAGTCGATAGTTACAATTTCATCGGGTGCCCTAAACTTTTGCAGGATGAAACTTTATAAAAAAAGGAAAACTACAAGTAAGGGAGATTTACTTAAGGATTTCTTTCTTCTAC
This sequence comes from Neoaliturus tenellus, assembly GCA_030545055.2. Classification (NCBI taxonomy): domain Eukaryota; kingdom Metazoa; phylum Arthropoda; class Insecta; order Hemiptera; family Cicadellidae; genus Neoaliturus; species Neoaliturus tenellus. Next base: position 17,554,219 of record CM061532.1, on the reverse strand, counting down.
TCTCGTCAAAAATATTTATATCTTTCATGGTAGAAGCGATTCAATCCAAAGAACCGAACGTTAGAGAAATAAGAAAGAAACAGTCCGACTATTTATGAGATCAAGTCAAAATATTTATCAATTTTGCAACATTTTGACAACCAAATCTCTAATTTTTGGAAAGGTACTGCCACAATAAAATAAACAGGTTAATAATATATAATAATGAAAATTTTTTGACTGGTCACTTTTAGTAGAAAATCAGGGATTGTGAGAAACTAATGATTTCAATTAACTACATGACATAATAAAAATAAATCATAGTGGACGAATCAATAAAAATATAACAGAGAATGTTTGCTGAACTACGGTTGCAACCCTTTTAGCATAAAAGACACTTTGAAGGTGATTTTATATAATTTTAAAGAATCACTTGACTGAAACCATTATATTTTAAAATCATAGACATATATAATTTTCCTAATGCTAATTCAAACACATAATAAACAATTTTTTACTGCTACATCTTAATGCCAAATGATTGTATAGGGGTAAAATTAAATAGGTATGAAACGTAAATTAGGAAATTTGTAGGTTAGCATTAACTTAACGAAAAGTTCCCCAGCTAACTTCATGTTATCTTTGAAACTTGAGATGACCCCTGGAGGGAACTCGTCTTGGCGAGGTCCGTGCCATTACGCATGAGGGGGTGCGACATAACTGCTCCAGGGGGGTTACTGGAGTGTGGGAGGGGGAGGAGAAGTCTGACAAACCCGCGCGGCAACCATCCTCCCGTGAAATGGTTTCATCCAAGACTTAAAATCCCATGATAATTTTTTAAGGAAGAAATCATGTTGTAAAGGAAGTATAAACTCTCATATTCAGTAGCATTACAAATATTAAAAAAGCTGTGTATGAGTGTCATTATAAAAAATATATCACAATACATATGTCGACAACGTGGGTTTTGAGTGTTTAATATTATTAATGTTACTGTTAGACTTATTTATTACTGTACTAGCTTTTTCCCGCGGCTTCACCCAACTCGCCGTTAGTTTTATCTCGATCGCTACGCTCACTCGTTGTCACGCTCACCCTATAAAAATGGCTATAATATAAAAAAATGGAATTTGACATTGAATTTGTTTCTTAGCGACAAATAAAGAAATAAAAAGGTATATTTTGAGATTTTATACAAATAAATTTTTTATCTCACGTAAAAAATAATATATTTTTTAAAAGTATCTCATGTTACTTCTGATACCTCAAAGAATATCTGTACAAAATTTCATGATGATCGGTTGAGAAGTTTTCGCGTGAAAGCTTAATAAACACATGGACATTTACATTTAAAATATTAGTGTTGGTTTTTGCATTATTGAATAATACAGACACAAATTATTTTGTATGACTTAACTCCAGGATGCACAGAGATAACTGAGGTCTTTTCAAGCTACTTCTTTATGGTTATGTATTTTTAGTACTGTTAAGAAGTACGGATGTATATTTAGGCCTGTTGCCTTTATTATTTACTTCCTAATATTTTATAAAAATCATTTGATATTCAACTCAAACTTATTAAATAACTGTAGCTTGCAAATTAATGTCAAACAAAATCTTGTAGTAAAATTAATTTTAGTATGAAATGAACAATTTCATAATGATGGATGGAAAAATAATAAATAGTAATACTGTTTATAGGATAAATATTACGTTTGCTTTTTATTTTGCATTGTATATGATGTATTGAGCGATATTTCATATCGGGTTATATTGTTTTCGGGTCCAAAGGTAAAATAAAATCACTACGGATGATCATTGTAAACTAAAACGAATTCATAAATTTTCTGTTTTGAAAATGTTTAGCATTAATGAAAAATATTTTTTTATTTTAGTACTTAAATTCCAGACATATAAAGTTAATAGTTTCGACCACCAGACGAATCTGATGTCATTTGCACCACTTAAAACGCGGTCGGATTTATTTTATGACCGATATTACACCATCCAGTCTACTTTTCGGCCGATATTGGTCGATAAAGTAGACCAAGGAGAAGCATGGCATTTTCACCACCCTATCTATTCAGTCGGATTGTAGTTTATGGCCAAAATATTGGCCATAAACTATTTTCAACGCGTTATCCAGTTTCCATTTCCAGTGATAATGCGTGGTCTAGCAGTCATAACTATAGTTTTGTGTTATAAAGTACAGGGTGTCTATAAAAAACCTTTACAACTTTACTATCCTCCCATCCTCTTTCCATGTAACATACACGTTTTCTAAAAACACCACATGAAAGAGTAGCTCAACAAGTTTTAATCAGTATCAGTTTTATCAGCTGATTGGTTTATATTGTTGCTTGGTAAACAATAACAAATAATTTGTGAGTCCTATAAGAATTGCAATGGATGTTCGTATTAAAGTGTAGTGTGGAGTGGTTTATTGAATCCAAGCCCTAATTGTTGGTCTTGAAGGAGGATTCCTATTGCATCTAGTCCGAAATCTCCGTTGAACAACAAAATCAGACTTAGTTTCAATAAACCACTCTACACATTGCGCTTTAATAAGAACATCCATTCCGATTCTTATGGGACTCACAAATGATTTGTTATTGTTTACCAAGCAACAATATAAAACCAATCAGCTGATAAAACTGTTACTGATTTAAACTTTTTGAGCCACTCTTTCGTGTGGCGTTTTTAGAAAACTTGTATGTTAGGCCTACTTAAAAAAAAAAAACTATTGTTACTTTAAAAAGTAACAATAGTAAAGTTGTAACGGTTTTTTATAGAAACCCTGTATTCTTTTTGTCACTGCCACGTTTTCTCTATACAAAAATAGTCAAAACTATAGGCTATATTTACATTTAATTACTGTTTTTCAAACTAAATCATAAATTTTCAAATACCATTATTAAATTGTTTAAAAATTTAGATAATCACAATTTATACCTTTAACAAAAACTTATTGGAAAATCTTAAATATGCAACGTTTGTAACGCCCAAAGTATTTATATTTTTTCTGCAATTGCAATAGTCGGCATGAACAGTATAAGCCCGGGGCCATTTTATAATTTTATTTTTCGTACAAGCAAAGAAAAGTTGTCTGGAATTTATACAGTATAACAATAGGCATATGCATCCATAGTACTGAAATCATAACCTTTCCATGGATTTCGGAAATGCAGATAGGAAAAAATTAATGTAACAAACATGTTTCACATTTTATACCATTATGATTTAAAATACCATGTTTTGGATTTTTCCTAACCTATTCAAAATAGTTAAAACAATCGTATTTCAAATTTATAACATATTATATGTGGTACAATCTTGCCGGCGAGAATCAAGGTAAAACTCACCGCGTACTCTGAGGTCTGCTATGAGGTAGCAATTATTTTTTTATAATTTATACACTTAAAATAAAAACCAGAAAAACAATTGGTGTTTTAGGTCAGATTTGGCTGTCTGCATCGTAAAGGGCAATTTAAGAGTTATATACGAACTTTGGAACTACGCCCAGCCCTACATGTGTTCCGGAATCTGCGAATGGTATATGAATCGTTTATTGAAATCCAATATTCATCCAATATTCATAGTACAAAGCGTAGTTTTCAATATATTAAAATAAGGAATGAATAGATTTTATGAATATCTGAATTATAGAGAACTGAACATTATTCTTTGATGTCCTAGTTTGCAAATATAGCTCATTCTTTTCAATTTCCTTTAATCTCAAATCTTACAATTCCTTTATAAAACCTTCAGGATTTATTTTTCCAAGACTTAAATTCATTATATATTAGCTCAACTACTGCAGGGGTTTTAAGACATGAACTTTAGTAAGGTAAAAATACTAAAAAAACTCTTTCTTGCATTGAATTTTTAAGCGTCAAAAAATTTTTTGAGACGGTGACTCATGAAGTTTGATTTTGAAGTGTGTTGATGTCCACTAAAGTACACATTCTAATACAACTCGAAAGAAGAAAAATCACGATATATTGTTATTGAAAATAATAATATAAAATCATAATTAAATAAAAGTAGAAAATATAGAACTAGAAAATTCCGTTTTGCAAAATAATTAAAACTCCACCCCATCAAAGGCATCGTTACCTGTTAGTTATTTGTAAATAAGGGCTTCGCATTTCTATGTAGTTTAAAGCACACGTGAAAATATTTTTACTTAAATTTTTTTACAGAATTTAATTTCCTCTAAATCCACTAAGCTCGCCCATCAAATTTCATCATCGGTGTATTAAGCAAAATGCATATAAAAATTGCGCTTGTTACTTATCGAACATTCATGAGTCTTAACTTACATTAATTTTACTTTCATAATTTTAAATGTAAACATTCATTTTTGTTGCTGAAAGAAACGGGAGCAAATGGCCTTATGATGACGTCATACAGTGGCACGTGATATGGCCCTTTAATCTCTTAATGACGTCATACAGAGTGGCCCTGTAATCAGCTGGCGAATGGGGGCATGTTTTGACTCGTCCGTTTCTTATAATCATATAACTTCACTGCAATAGTAATAACGTATATATTTATATAGTTTTTCAGCTTTACGTTTCTTTTTCTATATTTAAATAATACAGTAAAAAGAGTAAAACAACCCAACAACATCTAATGCAAAGAGACCAAAAAAAAACAAAAAAAACAACGTTATATTGGTAACAGCACATTTAAAAACGAAATTTATGACTTAATAACCATCAATAACAATAAACAATGAGTACTGTAATACAGATTATAAACAGTGATAAGATTTTTTTGTCATAAATAAGGTGATAAGCAGCTAGAGTACCGTCACTAACGTTGCAACGACTTACTAAAAATTTTATAATGAATGAATTTTATGAAATAGTTATTATTTCAATCTAAGACTACTAAATTTAGAAAAAAGTTGTGATATGTAATTTGTATTAGCAATAATAAATAAACTACGAAATATATTTTGTATTGTTTAACTTCACGTTATGAAATATCGACTACTTAAGACTAAATTGAGAATGTATGAGAGGGATTTGAACTGAGCACAAAACATTTTTTAGCTCATAAAATAAATTTTAAAAATGTTTACAAACATTTTTTGTTTATGAACTATTTCAAGGTTATGAAACATGGTATTACAATTTTAAATGAAAATTAATAGCAAAATTGTTTTGTTTCCAATGAGGTTCAGTCAAAAGACCAATTTAAATTGCGGAAAAATTTAAAAAATAATCGAAATATTTTTATTTGTGCAGACAAACCGATCATAATATAATTTTAACTAGTTTATTATACTATAATTTTCAATTCAACAATAAGAATGGTTTGCTCATTACAGTACATAAAGTAAAATGCCTTATCGATTCAGCAGTAGAAGTAAATTTATGAAGACCTTAGATGTTGTTAGTCCTTTAACCATTTCATAGTTACTTTAATCTGAACTCAATAAACAGATATCACCAACTTACAATTGAATATTTAGGTGTATATTAAACTTTATTTTAGCTTTATATAAAACTTTAAAACTTTCCATACTTTAGTCTTTTTTTTTTGTAAGCTTATAGAAAATTTATATGTTTGATAAATTAAGTGATGAGTATTTCAAAATCACAATTTGGTTGTCAACCCAGTAAATACACATTACAGTATCTCTGTCTTTAATATTTTTATATTGAGAGAAAACTTGGTAGTGACAAAAAGGATACTTTATCACACAAAACCATAGTTATGACTGCTAGACCAAGCATTATCACTAGAAATGGAGACTGGATAACGTAAAATATTTGCCATAAACTACAATCCTACTGAGTAGATAGGGTGGTGAAAATGCCAAGCTTCTCCTTGGTCTACTTTATCGACCAATATCAGCCGAAAAGGAGACTGGATGGTGTAATGTCGGTCATAAAATAAATCCGACCGCGTTTGAAGTGGTGCAAATAACATCAGATTCGGTGATCGAAACTCATTTAGAAACTTTAATGGTAGATCTGGCGCCTGGCATTTAACTACTAAAATAAAAAATAATTTCCAATAAAGCTAAAAACTTTTATCGAAACCAAAACTAATAAATATTTTAGTTTAGTTTAAATTCATCATCCGTAATGGTTTTACCTTATTTTCGGTTACTTTAACAACCTCACATAAAATCGCTCCATATCATCATAATATACAAAAGCTAATAAAATCAAACGTAAGCTTTATACTATAAATAGTACAGTTTTATGTATTTATGAATTACAGTAAATATACTTTATTATTATTTTATTAATTATCATACAATTTATTTTTTATAAATAATTGTAATTTCACAAAGCAAAATTACAATCTGCCTGTGAACGTTTACAGTTTATGGACAATAAAGTTGGGACGCACATTTGCTGTTATGTTCGTATTAAAGGTATAATAGGAGAGACAAATGTCTTTAACTCAAATTTTTAATAAGTTTACCAGAGGACAATTTAATTTGAAGGTTTATGTTTTTATTTTTAGTGCCTTGTGTAACTGAGTATAGTTTATAACGATAATCAAACAAACCAGGAAAAGATAACCACAAAATGTTAAATTAAAGACAAAATAATTTTTAAATTTAATAGAAACCGGCAAGAATATAAAGTTGAATCTACGATGGCATTCGACAAAAGGTGCAATACACTCTTAAGTGAATTTTATGCTCTTAAGTGCTCAAGATTTATGCTCTTTAATGGTATTTATTACTTATATGAGCAGGCATACTGTTAATTGTATCTTGATAATGATAAATAGCTTTAAGGATCTATTTGACACCTTGGACTAAAAGTTTTTCGAAAAATAAAATAACACTATTTTGAATAGTTTTACGATGGAAACAGTAGCTTAAAACAAAATAACCCTTGCTCATTCTAAACTATCATGAAGACAAGAAACCTAAATTTACCTAATTTACCTAACCTAAAAGAAACCTAAATTAAAAGCAAAGTAAATTAAAGGTCTCTTTATGTTTTTAAGCCGGATTTAAAACTTTATCTTCCACGTTCCCAAAGATAAATTTGTAGCCCTTGAGCACAATAAAATTAAAATTACCCTTATTTTAGTTTTATTAAGTAAGAGATGCTTTAAATGAAAGTACAATTTTATGTTTGGTAAAATTATTAAAACATATTGGCTGCTGAACATAACATTGTACTTTCATTTAAATATAATTCAATATTGAAGCTCTAGTGTGCAAAAAAGAGATGCTTTGTTATATTAATATTATATAAAAATTTATAAACAATGAATTGGAAGTGCGGATCTGTCCAAAATTTAGTTAGTTGAACCAAAATTGTGACACAAGACAAGAAAATAAATATTTGAAAACCTTGAGATAAAATAACTTATAAGCGTTCATAGGGTTTAAATTTGCTTATATCGATGTTTGAGGAAGATAATATGCAAAAATAATTAAACTTATTTTTCAATGATTACATAATATTTGTAGTACCTTTAGGCCGAGCATTTGCTCGGTAAACTTAAACAATTCTTTATAGTAGTATATGGTTCAGACGGTGCATGAAAATGCAAAGGACAAAAAGGCTTGAATCTTGTTCAAGACGATGTCGTTCCTCCACTCACTTATCTCCACGAAGAGCTCGTTCGCTACGCTCACTTGTCCTTCGGACTGTTTAGATAATTGTTACCATTTTTTTTTTTTTTTTAATCGGTAGCAATTATACAATTTGATTAGTTGTTTTATACTTTACATATAACTTTTATCTATCTAAAGGTTCATAATCAGTAGTATAAAGTATGAATTAAAAAATTATAGGCCTAAATGATTTTTATCGTAGTTAAATTTAATAATTTAGTAACTGGCTGCAATGCAAACCCACATGTTTATACTGGAACAAATTGTCTGCACTTTGAAAGTTGAGTCGGCTGTTTTAATTATTTCTTTGGTTTGATTTTTTTACTCTAAGACTAATGTTAAAAGGTTTTAAAGATTAAAAAGAAAAAGGATTTTTTCCTGGTATAGAGACCTGTATTTAAATAGTGTATTTTGAATTATCCCAGAACTAAGCTATTTTCAAAGTTTGATAAAAATTGTTTGAACCGTTTTTGATATCCGTATGTGCATACATACATACATATTAACAAATAATATTACTATAGTCTCTTGTATACCTTACTCGCATTAGAGTATAGGATAGGATTTATACCGATGGATATTAGGTGTTATAGTGTTCCTTTACGATTTATTATACACTACTTAAACATATTTTCATACTGGTATGCTATTAGATACAAACATTTAAACACAAGAAACATAAAATAAATGAGAATTTTGTAATTTTGTCCTGTCCTTTAATGGAACTACTTTAAACGACTGAAAGTTAGGATCCAAATGGCCCATTGGGTTTGATTTTAGTATAGTAGAGTTGGGAGATGTTGCCTTTCTTGCTTTCTATTACCCTTTTCAATACAAAATTATTATTTATTAATACTTTGTTAAAATTTAAACGTTTATTAGTATAAGTTAACATTTCTGATATAAATATTAAAAAATTGTTACCTTTGGACATAATTATAAATAATTTATATTTCTTGTTTCAAATGCATTTCATTTATTGCATTTTGAGAATTTATCAATAAAATGTGGCGTTTAAACTAATCCTTCTAAAGTTTCAAAGTAATTTCTTTATCAAACTTGAGCCAACTAATCGTAAATTATTTAGGTTTACTTTCTCGTGATTTTTAAACATTTCTAAAGTATGTTTTGCTATAACTGCTATTGTTCATTAAGTGCAAAATAAAACTAATGACAAAACTAAACAAAATGAAACTAAGATAATTTCTATTTGAGTGGGAATGTCGTAGGCGATGCTCTACTTAAAGTCATTTAAGACTTTCACCAACAATTAGCAATCTTGCTACTTACTGGGAATATTGCTTTTAAGTTACTTTACTTTAACTTTCAAGAAGCAGTTTCAATTAAGGTACTTTTGCACTTATTTAGCTTTCTGTTGTAAGGGTTGAATAAGCCTTTCTTAAAAATAATTGACTTGTCAAAACTTTTGGCTCATTTAAATTTACTTTTCATCTAACAGTTTCTGTGTTTGTTTTTGCCATATTAAAGTCTTTACAGATTGTATCTTAAAACATGTCTCTGACAAATATGATAAGCAACTATTGAATCGATATTATTAGATGAAAAATAAATTGTTAAACTGCCAAAAAATCCCACAAGTCTATTACTTTTAATTATTTAGCTTTATTAGCATAACAACATTTACGTTTCTGAAATCTGAAACATTTTTTATTATCCATATTTTATATAGATTACGAATCATACATTGTACAATACCCCCCGTCGCAGCAGACCTGCGTACTCAGCGAATTTCCAAATTAGTAATATTAATTTTGACCAGCTAAACTTGTAAACAAAATTTCATCACGTGCTCATTAATAGGGAAATAAATGTCTATTATTCTCCTAATAGGGAAAGAGTATGCAGGTATGCTGCCATGGGGGACACTAAAAGTAGGTTTTTAGCGTAGAAAAAATTTATTTCGACCATATAAAGCCAAATAGTAAGTTTCATCAATATCTGTCCATAAATAAAAGAGTTTGCCTATTCTCCATATAATTAACATAGGAAAAGAGTATGCAGGTTTGCTGCCATGATAAGTACAAAAACCTAGATTTGTTACCTTAAATGGATGAATCTCAACCAAATGAAGCTAAATACCAAGTTTCATCCAAAAATATTGGTTAATAAGTGAAATATTAACACATTGTTATTCTCTATAAGATTAACATTGGAGCCCCAAAAGACAATGTACTGTCTTTAGACTTTGTAATATCTCGGTAACCAATGGAGATAGAGCAAAGCTTCAAAATACTAAATTGTGTGTTTTTTTTGAGCTAAATCCAATGGTTAAAATAAAAATTTAAAATTCTTAAACTTTACATATGAAAAATGCAAAAAACCCATTTTGGGGGTACAAAACCCCCCAAAACAACCCCTTCCGGTAGGTCGATATGTCTGGTTTTCGAACTCATCCGAATAAACGTAGCATTACACATCTCTACCAAATTTGGTGTCGATCGGACCATTTTTACGAGAGTTATCGTGTCTAGGGACACATATATATATACATATATACATATATATATATATATATATATATATATATATATATATATATATAAATACATATACAGTATATATAAATTTTAATGACTATTATTTTTGGTCTCTGGGCACATCAAAACGAAAAAGTAACATGGTCCCGGGCTTAGGTCTTACCATGAGACCTACGGTAATAGCTTATTCCCTATGGGAAATTCGCTAAAAGCTATATATTTTACTTCTGAATATATGAATTATTCCAAATTACTACGATTCATTTTATTTAATTATGTTATATTATCAAGAGTTGGATATTCTATAAATTTGAAATCATATTAATCTTTTAGCTAAATCTTTTATTGAACTTTTAGCTTAAAATTTTAGCTAAAATTTATGTAAGAAGTACGCAACCTACAACACCCTCAGTGAATAATTGATTTCACATTTCTACTGGATATAGCAATAAAGTCTCACACATAACATTTCCATGAAATACATAACATGAAACACTAAGCACAATACGCTTTTAATGCATTTATGAGTTCTTGTTTAACAAACATATATTTTCCTGTGACGTGTTATGATGGTGATAAGAAGCTTGCCAATCTGGACGCGCTCAGGGTCAGCTGATTACAGGCCCAGAGCCAGAGGCGGCAAATGACGTCACCGGGGAAAACAAAATACAGGCTCCTGTTACAGACACTGTGCAACGTCCACTTTTAGCGAATTTCCCTATAGGGAATACGCCATTACGGTAGTAGGCATGGTACGACCTAAGTCCAGGACCGTTTTACTTTTTCATTTTGAGGTCCCCAGAGGCCAAAAATACCGTTCGTTCATTTTCACATATGTGAGGCGGAAAGGAAAAATGGACCTGTTCGCGGCAATTTTCGATGTTGAGTTATTCATATTTTTGGATTCCTCATTTAATTCCTAACAATTTGGCACAAGTCCCACGAGTCTACGAATTTTTTTGATAAAGATATAGGACTTTGAAATTACGTTAGCAAAAAGAGCCATTTTCGGAAAAATCTATTCAAAAATTCAAATTAGCATGAAACATTTATTTTTTATATTTAAGAAACGATTTTGGTACCAAAATAAATCTGTAAATGTCTTCTTTAATGGGAACATATATTTTTGTCTTAACTCACAACAGTTTTCAAGAAAATAATGTTTTTATCAAAGTATGTCGTGAAAAGTGGACATTTCAGAAAAGGGACCTCTTCGTGGTCCTATGTTATTTCTCCATAACGAATTGCAAAACTGCCGAAAGCGAACTCTGGACGGCATTTTCTGGTTTATATTTATTGAAAGATGTTCTATATTTACATTTAACTCGTTGTAGTTCACTTTGTCGCAGATAGAATTCATCAGAATGCAGGTTTCAAAGTGTAGCATAGCTTTTAGATTGGTTTTGAAAAGAGACCTGTTTGCGCCAATGTTATTTCTCCATAAGCGCGAAGAGGTACCTTTTCTCAAGCTAGACATCGACTACTTTAATCATTATTTTGAAGGTTTTATTCGATTACAAGTGTTTTGTAATGTATTGCAAGCGGTAAAGGACGAAGTGGAGCATATTACAATGCAAACAACCGAAAATCGATATTTTTGACCTCAATCGATAAAACTGTCCATACTGTAAATTTTACTTTGCCGCGAAGAGGTCCCTTTTTCCTTTCTCCCTCACATATATGTATATATATTATGCGTGTGTCCGTGGTACTAATAACTTTTGACAGGGATTTTCGACAGGGGTTTTAAAAGGGTCCAAATTGGGTTTTTGGTATTTTTAGACATAAATATTCAAAATTCAACAATTTTAACTTAAACCATTTAAAAGAGCTTAAAAAACAAACAATTAATGTTATGAATTTTTAACAAGGCTTAACAGGTTACGGAGAAAATTAAAAAAAAGGTTTTCCATGTTATCCTTATGCGGAATTAACAAAAAACTGTATCCCTCTTATTTACTGACATAAATTGATCACATTTGGTATGTACATTAACTAGATAGGGTTTAAATTATTACTTACAGCACCCATATGGCGGCAAACCTGCCTACTCAACCCCAAGACCCCTATGGGGTTTATGGGGAAAATAAAAAAACATCAGAATTTGATGCAATTTAGTTACATGCACTGGGAATCGATATTTCTATACCTACGTACAATGCCCCCAAGGCAGCAACACTACATCTTCGTTCCCATGGTGTTTATGGGGGAAGTTAAAAAAAAGTGAACCCTGTTGTAAATTCGCTGAGTATGCTGGTCTGCTGCGTATTTTGTACACGTGAATGTATTCTTGTTTATTTTGTTTAATTGATAAATTAGAATTTTAAAACACATCTCAAATTTGTTTAAGTTAAATCTTTACTTCTTATTTACGTTTTCGTTGCTCTTTTATATATTTATTACTTATCAAACATTACTACTGTGAAATATTAGACAGTGAGCTTAAAGAGGCATTTTTAAGTGTGATGATGAAAAGAATGGCTTGTGTGTAGCTAAATTAATATTAAGGACAATAAACATAGTAAGGTAATATAAAACATGCTCAACTGAAATCTACCAATTATTTTAAAACTTAAGAAGGTAAACATCAATCTAGGATGTCAACTTATCCTATACTATAATGCGAGCAATGTCTGAAGGGATGTGTGTTCCATGATCTCGAAATCTAGAAGGTAGATTTTGCTTAAACTTTGCATTTAGGAGTGTTTGTGACCAAAAATAAGTTTAGAAACAGCCTCAACCCCAGGAAAAGTCAAATTTTATCTAAAATTTAATTTAGAAATCGTAATTTTTTAACATTGGTCTTATGGGTTGCTATTTAGGTAATAAACTAAATTACAACGAAATGTATCCAAAGAGAAAGTGACATTAATGTTAAGGAGACTTTTTGAATCAGCTGAAAACTGTGAAGAGGTATACTGCTTGTCTGTGGAAACTTATTTGGTTTTTTACTATAACAATATAACAAAAGTGAATTAAAACCAACGAGCAAGGCACGGTTAACCTGGTACTTGTAAAGTAATTAAACAGACCTTAAAGATGAAAAAAGACAGTTTGTTAGCAAGTACTGGTATCGAGTGAATATGCAAGTATTCATATTACAAACAAAAAATATACTTAACTGATATGATTATAATATTTTTCCCTGGGTGGCAATAATTTGGTTTTCTGATGTACACAGTTTTGTACGTACCGTGTTGTGAATATAATTATTATTTGTAACAAGTTAATTATGCTCCAAGATCTTACAAATAGATAAAAAAATTATATCCTAATAAACATTTTCGTTTACTTAAAAAGGTGTATCATACACATTGTAAATCGTCTGTAAGTTTCATACTTAAACACGAATCTTTCTGTAAATGTATATTAGAATATCTAAACTAAAAGGAACACATTATGTTTGTTAAGTGAGGATAAAAAGTTACTGTATTAGAACATTTAAGGCAAGGGGATCAGATATCCAGCCGAGACAGATCTACTGTCGTAGTGTAACTTGTGATGAATGTGACACTACGTTAAGTTTATCTCCAATGTCATCCATTTCCCACTACAGAAATCATTTAGTCTGTATTTGTGTAATGTGAAACATTAATACGAATTTAGAACATTTTAATATTCGATTAAAATATGCTGTTACGAAAAAACCATGGCTAAGTTCTTTTTGTAAATATGTTTTGTTTTAATCTTCTTAAAATTATAAATAAACATAATATTTACGTCCCCCCCCCTTCCCCAGAACGTCCAAGCCAAGGTTATCCACGGGTTCAGACTCATTGTTTCTACACGAAAGCTAAACTGACGCTCATGACTAAACCACAACTTAATTGTATATTAATGTTCTAATGTTAGTCAAAATTCCCATTTCCCTGTCAATCCGCACCACTAATTAGTCCATGTAATATTAATTCCATTAGCTCTCGCTCACCACTGTTAACGGGTTATTGGAATACATGTTACTTTTGGATATTGGTTACACAATAATATTATTTAATAGGATATAATTGAAATTTTCCCTAACAAGTAGCATGCGGACAAGTTTCGTTTTCGAAAAAAAAAAATTAAGTAAAAGTGTGATTATTTGTTGTATGCATTCTTGATTAATCAAAAAGGAGTTTTTATGCAGATGCCCGACTCCTTTTGTGTCTAGATGATGTTAGATAGCATATGTCACTTTGCTGATTTGAAACAAAATTAAATATTATTTTGAATAGTTAATACTGCGTTATTACTTGATTTATTTGTTAATAATATTCTATTTATTATTTTTTAATAATACAATTATTTATTTAATACTATCTGACTTACCCGTGCTTTGCAATGGTAGGCCTACTCAAATTGCAATGCAAACCCGGGACTTTACGCCTCCAGGAGAGCTTGTTCGCTACGCTCAGTCGCCTGAAGTCTATAATAGGCTATATTTTAGTTTTTATTGCGAATCTTCGCTCAATACTTTAAATGAGAACAGCTGTCTATAGATTAATATTTCTAAATGTAATAATGTGTTCGTCACTAAAATGTTGCTTACATAAGAATAACATGGTATAAATTTGATATTAATAAAAATGACTTAGAAGACGCCTGGCACGGGGCCCTATAGATTGAGGTTGGGAGGATATCGTCAAGATATAATATTTTCTGGAGTTTTCACGTCAAGAACTTTCAATCAAGCATATGGTTTGAGGGGTTTTGACTTCTAGGAATGCTTAAACAACTTGTGTTACATCGTTCCAACTTCTCGAATATTATATAGAAGATTTTTGTAATAATGAATATTATCATATCTAGGTATAATTAAAAAACAAACACGCAAAGATTTTTTATAATTAAAAAATATTTAAAATCAATAAAACGCATCGTTTTATCTTTATCGGGAACAGAATAAGATACATTTTCCATGTGCGAAGAGTTTTAATAAATTCGAAATAATAATATTTCTTACAACTGTAAAAACGCATAAGGTTTTAATTAAAAGTCACAGAGCAATAGTTCACCATTAGAAAAAAATAATGTCATATTATATTATCTCAGGATTTCAAAGGTAAGACATAAAGAGAAACCCCACTCACCTAAATTAGGAGAACATCAGTTTTTATCAAGTAACATGATTGTTCAGGCTTCTAATTAATTAACTGTGTCAAACCAACACAAACACAAAAAACGTTACCACTCTAATACAAAAGTAGGAGAAAATTACAGATAATTACGTTTTTATCGTTTAACAGAAGGACTATACGTCTGGCAATTATGACTCAGTAGTCTAATATTGTAATGCTCATAAATTCAAATGTATTTACGAAATCTCATTTAATAACGAGTTTTCATTTAAAGGATACCCAAGTTTATTTTAAAGTGTTTAAAGAAACAATTCATTCAATAGCTTTATAAAGTCCGTTTTCTACATTCTTTAAACTGAAAACTATTAGATAACCGTTTTTGAATCACCATATTGATTAGAGTTTCAGATAGACAGTCAACAACAACCAGCGCATAATATGAAGTCATAAATCCGGTCTGATCTGAAGAAAAATCCACTTTATATCCATAAATTCATCCAATCTATTTAAACTAGCATTTATATCTTTAGGCAAGAAAAAGGTGAAATAAGTTAAAAAAAAATTACCCTATTAGTGTCAGCGAAAAATACTTTACTTATTGTCGACCTTTTGTACGAACTAGTAACCTAAATCCAGCTTTTTAAATTAAAAAATGCATATTTATTATGATGTTTAAGACATTTTATTTGTTACTGCTAAGGGAAAAAATATTTTGATGAAACATGATTTTGAAAAAAATTACATGATGCACTATATTTCAAAACCAAGTTGTAATCTATGTACAATTTGCTGATTTCTAAAATTATTAAATCTCGTGTTTTTCTGCTTTGCTCGTCAAACCTCATTGGATCTTAAGATTACTTTAAATAAAGAAATATTAAATTTGAGTTGACTTAATTCGTGAAAACTATTTCATTTTGTAATTTACAATATGAATACAATATATATATTGTATGAATACATTGCCAATATATTCTCAAGAATTCTTTTCTTCTGACGAAACCTAATTTTCATATCACAGCCCCTTCACTTCTACTTGGCGTCTGTTTCAGACAGAATGAAAAGTCTACACGTGCGTAAGTGGCAAATATGAAATATCTGATAACTGCTCTCCAGATTCAGAATATTACGTTTTCAAAAAGTTCCGTCAATAATATTCTTTGACATAAAGTATTTTTTTATGTACTTCAAAGATTGAAGTTTTTTAAGCGTGGTATATATAAATTATTTATACATTGTATATTTAATATGAATACATTTTTATGTGACGTATTGGCAGGAGGAAATCTTAAATATAAAACATATTTCTTGAGATTCAGTACATAGATAAAACGTGAATCCAAAATATCAATAAATTTTTTCCCTAAGAAGCTCCCTTCAATGCAAAAAGAAACGCATTATGTTTCATTCGATTAAATAATTTAAAGATTCTTACCTTTTAAGACCAATACCTCTTTTTCTATAGTGTCAAAATACTTTTACAGATAATTTGGTATTAAATAAGATCTTAATTAATTGTTATTACTAAAAAAAAGGGTTTAAAATTACATAGCATTGCCAAAAAAGTATATAAATTAACACTTTGGCTACAGCACAAAAATTTACTTCGTTTCATAAATATTTTAAAACTAATCATCCGTAGGTTGATTAGTTTTAAAACTCATAGTATAGGACGCTAATGCAAAAAACATAGTTGTGTTTCAATAACTGAATCCACTAGTAAATTAAATTTAATTAATCAGTTTAGAAATGATGACGTTTAAAAAAATTGAAGTAGAGATTTAGTTGGCAGTTCTGTCATAAGACTGGAGCTGCAGAGCGATGATGTCTGTTTTAAAACACACCCAATCAAACTTTTGATGTATCTGGGATGACGTATTTTCCCGATTTCCAATATGAGCACACCACTTAATCCTTTGTATAAGGTAAGCTGTTAGATATGCCATGCGGTCTTTAATACTTAATTATTTTCAATATGTTTTCTGATTCTATGACTATATTAAATCTTCACGATTGCTGATATATCATTAACTTATATATAAGGTACATTATCTCAATATACTTTTTCCCCTGTATAGTTGCAGGTTAAATATAATTTCTATGAAACTAAAATTAATTGTGCTTTGAAAACCAATATGGTGATACAAAAAACAGCGTAATAATAGCAATGAATTTTTAATTACTTTTATCCAAAGTTTTAAAACTCTTTGGACATCCTTGTTTTCAAAATACAGAATTCAAATGTGTTTGCGGCACATTATTCTCAAAGACTGAGATTATTAAAATTATCAGAGCAGTAAATATTTATGTCGATTCAATTTTAAAACATCCTCGCCTGTCATGAAAAATCAACAAAGAAGACATAAAAATTTTGTTATTAATTATTTATAATGATTATAGAGTAATGAAAGAGTTAAAAATCGATTTACAAAAATGTGTGGCAACTCGTTAAAAAATAATATACAAACATAAAATCCAAGTTTTCTAGTTGTTCCAAAAACAATTAGAAAAATGCTGTATTTAGAGTGTAAACAGGGAACGTAGAAAATGAAATAAAATAAATTATGCCTGCAATATTTTTTGAATAACATCCTTCAGGAAAAACTTCAGTGGTTTATTTTAAAATGTAAAATTTTACGAGGAACAGTTAGTTTTACGGCTGTTTAAAATACGGGGTATCACCACGTCAGCTGCATACAGTATGCATATGTGATGTCCACGGAAAAGAATTGTTACTTTTTTATATTTTATTGGTTAAAAAAATAAATAGTGTTTAGCCAATTTAAAAACCTTAATGTTCAATGAAAAGCATTTTTGTCAATACTACGTAAAACATATGTACTTTGATTTCTTCGATTACTTGATTACTTTTCCTCTTCATCGTTTACCCTCTGGTAGAGGATTGCGTCAATAAAAAAAAAACACATTCTACAAAATTATTACATCAAACTGATTACAAACATGGCATGAAATTTACTAATATCGTTAACTATGTACACTCAATTTCATTGACAACATTGGTCATAGGTGAGGTAAGGCGATTTAAATAGGGTTAGTCATTGTTGTACCTTCCGGGTGCCGCTTAGGATTAGGCCTACTTCTATGAGCAGAGAAATAAAAATTGTTTTTGGTATGCGGCCCGTGTGAGCTGCCCCTTTTCGCGAGGCAATCCACTCTGATGTGGGAATGATTGTAATTATTAATTAATTATTAATTATTGTAATTGTAATTAATTAAGTCAGGGTTTTTCGCTTATATATCAATCGATTTCCTTAATTTTCTATATTTTTAGATTTGAAATGAAATTCCCTAAAAATATCAAAACAAATTTTGGTATCTTATGTAGTTCTTGTACAATTTTTGGGATACTGTATAAACTTTATCATAGCAATTATTTTGAAAAAATTAATAGTGACAAATTTATTACTTTTCTTCAGTTAGTCTTCTACCTCAAACAAACTGTAAACCAAGTTTAATTTTAATACAATGATATGTTCTCAAATTAAAATATATTTTATAAAAAATACAAAATGATGGCTGTATCACTTAAACTATGAATATTTAAAAATTTCCAATATTATATTTTGGCTTTTGGTCAAGAATAATTACCTACAAGGGTGTAGAGTTCAGAGACACCCTGTATAAAGCGTGACTTTACATCCAATAATATAACTCTCATTTGCTTGTTTGAAATGAATTACCATATTAATTAGAGGGTTCAATACGCTAGTCAACAACAACTGGTGCCAACACGACGTCATAAATAGATTTATCTTCGGTCTGGACCTCACTGTTATGGACTGACATCAGTAAAACGCTGGCTTGGTCGTACCAGTTGTATAGTGTATTATATGATCCCAGCATACTCACGTTATTTAGCCAAAATCCACTCATTCATATAAGTAAAAATATCGAAGCGTTATCCGCTTCATATGTTGTAAATTAATATTTTATTATGTTGTTCATAATATTTAAGACTTAAGCCCATATTTTACAAAGATTACCTGATTTCATCTGTTTTAGAATTTAAGTATTAAAGAATATTGTCTATGAATTTTTAAATGTATTTCAAAAAAATTACAATCATAATTCGTTTTAAAAATAGTAAAACGAATACAATATAAAACAATTAAACTTATTAATATACCGTAAACTTTGCATCGAGGCTGAAATAATACTAAGCACTAATTTTATAAATTCAAAAAAGTATATCCCTTGATGTTTGTTAATTGAATTCACATTTTTAAACTAATATTTAATATAAATTTTGTGTCAATAATGTATTTGGTAAAAACTTTATAACTATTCGTTATTTTTCCGGGGTTTTGCTATAATGGTTTTAAGACTTTGTTCACCAATTATATGGAGATATTTTTAGTCAGACGTTAATTTAAACAAAAGTTTCAATGTTATAAGCTGTAAGCTACTTGAAGGGATTAACAGGAATTTCTTGGTTTCGAACAGCAAGATTTCTAGTAATACTAATGGAAGTTTGATTACATCCCTAGTTGCTTCCCTAGACCGACTAATATACACAAGATTAGCGAGCACTTCTACTAACTTTAGTTAGATATGATTCCCCAACTAGAAAGTTCTTTAGTGAGTAGAATTTAGCTTACTTTCCATTTCAACCTGTTGAACTGTGACATGGTTTCCTTATCCACAAAACAAGCAGAGATAAAATGTTATTTTTGTCAATAGATGTATTTTAAAAAGCTTGAAATTTTTGCTGGATTTCAAGCATATAAGATAGTATATTATTACTCGGAAATTGATCCCAAAGGGTCAATGAGAGATTTAAAGTTTTGAAACCCGAGAGCTGTTTACATCATCGGGATCTGTTTGTTTTGGTGAACTTCAGCAAAGTCGAAGATATTTGTTAAAATTTATTACCAGGTGTTATGTTTAACTTTATCTATTGGTTTTTATTTTTAAATTTAATAGAAAATTACAAAAATAACGCTTTGCGAGCGTGATGTCTTTAATTAACTGTCTTTGTAAAATCTTGGGATTAAAAAAAGCATACAAAAATCTCTTATAGCAATCGGAGAGGGGCACCGCGGTGGGTTATATTTACTTTTTTATAGTAAAACTTGAGTTTTAAATGTCCAGTTTTTAGCGTAATTTCATGTTGAGTTGTTTTTACTGAATCACTTAGACGAATATAAAAGGTTAGATACCTGCAGTCTGCCGAGTGATTCTGTGGTAATCTTGAAGACTACGCGTTTCGACGGATCAATCCATCATCTTCAGGTCCGCACAAAACTTAAAAAATTCAACACATTCTTGATGGTCACGTCAAAGTTTAAAAAACAAACACAAAACAAACAAAGACGACATTTAACAAAAGTTCACATGTAGGCCTACTTTAAAACATTTATAACTTGATACGCGCATGTCGTGTGCCGAGTCTCGACTGGAGGTTGGCGGGTGCTATCAGTTGAACTTTGACCTCAGCTACACCTATTGACGCTGTTGCTCCCTGTCCACTTTAATCATTGTTTCAAACAATATGTTTAACTGAAGTGTACTACGGTCATTTAATAAATCATTTGGGCGGGTTTTTGTGGCTTTATATATTTCATATTGCTCCAGAGCTGTCATGGTCCGTCCTTTATTACAGATATGTAAAGGTTTAAGATTTGTTTCTAGGTTTGTGTAATTATGGTTGGAGGCTACAAGGTGTTCAGCAAAATTGGACTTTTGTACATTGACAGGTCTGGGGAGATGTTCTTTAAACCTCTTCTCGAAGGAACGCCCAGTTTGGCCGATATAAAACTTATTGCAATCATTGCAAGTTAATTCATAAACTCCTGTTTTTTTGGTCGGATCAATTTTATTCTGATTTTTGTTTAAAAGTTTCTCTAATTTGTTTGATGTTTTGAAAGCTACAATTTTGCCATGTTTTTTCATTTCATTTTTTAGGGTCAAAGGTAATTTCTCGCCAAACTCTGTAGATATATATTCCGGGGTTTCTTTATGGTTGTTAGTAATAGGATTAACATATAATTTCTTGCGATGTTTCCTTATCAGACTATCAATAATTTCAGGACTGTAACCATTGGATACTGCTATGTGTTTCAGTATGTTTTTCTCAGTGTTATAATCTTCTGGGCTTAGTGGTACGGTTAATAAACGATTAACAAAGCTGTTGTAAGCAGCTAGCTTTTGAGCCATTGGGTGGTGGGATGTAGCGTTTATTGTTGTATCTGTTGCCGTGGGTTTCCTGTAAATTTTGAAAGAGAAGCTGCTGTTGGTTTTCATCAGTGTAAGATCAAGAAAGTTGAGGCTGTTGCTTTGTTCCAGTTCCAATGTAAATTTCAGCTTTGGATGTATGTTATTAATAAAATTGTTGAACAACTGAATCTGCCTGTGGTTTCCATCGTATAAAATAACAATGTCATCAACATATCTATAGTAAAATGCAATTTTGTTTCTGTAACGATTATTTTCTGTCCATATGTGTTTGTTTTCAAAATCGTTGAGGAAAATTTCTGCTAAAATACCTGACAAAGGTGAGCCCATGGCTAGCCCCTCACTTTGACTGTAAAACTCATTGTTAAAATTAAAATAGTTTTGTTTCAATACAATTTCTAACAAAACCATTAGTTCATTACGTTCATTTTCGTTCATGCTAGAATGCTGCTTCAAATTATCCATTAAAATTTCTAGAGTTTCCTTAACGGGTACATTCGTATACAGGTTTGTAATATCTAATGAAGCCAAACTGTGTCTTGGGTTCAAGTTTGTATTCTTTATATTCTCTATTAATTCTAAACTATTTTTCAGACTATGACTGTTCACTAATTTGATTTCATTTTTAATAATTCGCTCAAGTTTCTTGGCCAATTTATATGCTGGGGCTGGCATGTAATTAACCAATGGTCTTATGGGTTTGTTGTCCTTGATTTGACAACAAAAATACTTGAAAGGACAACAAACCCATAAGACCATTGGTTAATTACATGCCAGCCCCAGCATATAAATTGGCCAAGAAACTTGAGCGAATTATTAAAAATGAAATCAAATTAGTGAACAGTCATAGTCTGAAAAATAGTTTAGAATTAATAGAGAATATAAAGAATACAAACTTGAACCCAAGACACAGTTTGGCTTCATTAGATATTACAAACCTGTATACGAATGTACCCGTTAAGGAAACTCTAGAAATTTTAATGGATAATTTGAAGCAGCATTCTAGCATGAACGAAAATGAACGTAATGAACTAATGGTTTTGTTAGAAATTGTATTGAAACAAAACTATTTTAATTTTAACAATGAGTTTTACAGTCAAAGTGAGGGGCTAGCCATGGGCTCACCTTTGTCAGGTATTTTAGCAGAAATTTTCCTCAACGATTTTGAAAACAAACACATATGGACAGAAAATAATCGTTACAGAAACAAAATTGCATTTTACTATAGATATGTTGATGACATTGTTATTTTATACGATGGAAACCACAGGCAGATTCAGTTGTTCAACAATTTTATTAATAACATACATCCAAAGCTGAAATTTACATTGGAACTGGAACAAAGCAACAGCCTCAACTTTCTTGATCTTACACTGATGAAAACCAACAGCAGCTTCTCTTTCAAAATTTACAGGAAACCCACGGCAACAGATACAACAATAAACGCTACATCCCACCACCCAATGGCTCAAAAGCTAGCTGCTTACAACAGCTTTGTTAATCGTTTATTAACCGTACCACTAAGCCCAGAAGATTATAACACTGAGAAAAACATACTGAAACACATAGCAGTATCCAATGGTTACAGTCCTGAAATTATTGATAGTCTGATAAGGAAACATCGCAAGAAATTATATGTTAATCCTATTACTAACAACCATAAAGAAACCCCGGAATATATATCTACAGAGTTTGGCGAGAAATTACCTTTGACCCTAAAAAATGAAATGAAAAAACATGGCAAAATTGTAGCTTTCAAAACATCAAACAAATTAGAGAAACTTTTAAACAAAAATCAGAATAAAATTGATCCGACCAAAAAAACAGGAGTTTATGAATTAACTTGCAATGATTGCAATAAGTTTTATATCGGCCAAACTGGGCGTTCCTTCGAGAAGAGGTTTAAAGAACATCTCCCCAGACCTGTCAATGTACAAAAGTCCAATTTTGCTGAACACCTTGTAGCCTCCAACCATAATTACACAAACCTAGAAACAAATCTTAAACCTTTACATATCTGTAATAAAGGACGGACCATGACAGCTCTGGAGCAATATGAAATATATAAAGCCACAAAAACCCGCCCAAATGATTTATTAAATGACCGTAGTACACTTCAGTTAAACATATTGTTTGAAACAATGATTAAAGTGGACAGGGAGCAACAGCGTCAATAGGTGTAGCTGAGGTCAAAGTTCAACTGATAGCACCCGCCAACCTCCAGTCGAGACTCGGCACACGACATGCGCGTATCAAGTTATAAATGTTTTAAAGTAGGCCTACATGTGAACTTTTGTTAAATGTCGTCTTTGTTTGTTTTGTGTTTGTTTTTTAAACTTTGACGTGACCATCAAGAATGTGTTGAATTTTTTAAGTTTTGTGCGGACCTGAAGATGATGGATTGATCCGTCGAAACGCGTAGTCTTCAAGATTACCACAGAATCACTCGGCAGACTGCAGGTATCTAACCTTTTATATTTAGCGTAATGTCGTAACAAGCATACGAACAAACGGGTAATCACATTTATGTGTATAATTTCAATTAGATATGCTGCACTAGTAAGATAAAAAATAATAAAACCAATAGGATGTTGAAAAGTATATATACATGCTTTTACTTAGAACTTTACACACGTCCTATTTTTAGGTAATCATATTTGAAAATTGTTTACAAATTTAATTTAGTCTAATCCTGATGAACTCAAAAGTATCGTACCACTGATAATAATAACAATAAATAAATAATAACATAAAATGTTCAATTTGAATTGTACCTTTACATAGATTTTGGAAAAGATGGTTAATGAGCAGTCCAACTTCGAAAGGCAAGTTGCCCAGGTTTCAAATCACTAATGTTCAAAAGTGTTACGCAAGATATAATTGTCAACTTGGGATTACGAAACGAACAATCTAAACATAATGTTATCCAGGTTGAAGTGAATACTGATGTTAATATCTACTTTAAATTGTACAGTACTTGCTAAATATCAGTCCAATAGGGTGGGCAAGGGTTGATAAACATTAATATGTGGCTATGGTAACTAATATTATCATGGAAAAATTATGCGATCAATGAGTAATTTTACTTATTTTGCAATAACAATTTTAATGCATTTTATTCTACATTAATTAAGTCTGATCATAAAAATGTAAGGCTGTATAAAACCTGGTTCGAAGAAAATCAGCTCTACACCATAGCATCACGTCCTATGAGATTTAATCCCAACGGAATTAATCTCAAATCAATTCACTTCTAATACGAAAGATCTCATGGCTCTAATAAGATGATTAGTTTTAAAGAGTATTAAATACTTTTAATTTAATTTAATTTGTTACATTGTAAAGCTGCTTGTAAATGTAATTCGACGGAATTAAGGTATTTGAACTGTCAATTTGATATGTTCTAGTAATTTGACTTCTTTAAATTTGTATAAAAAATTTCGTTTTAATAATATCCTCAAGACAAGTATAAAATATATTTATTTCTATTACTAGAATCAAGAAACCTGGTAGCATATATTTAAATAAATAAGTGTTCGTAGATGAATAGAAATTTGTATAAATTTTTTTTTCTATTGCATTGCAACAAAAATAATTCAAGAATATCTTTTAGACAAGTACGTAAAACAATTAATTCTATTAAGAGTATCAAGAAGCATAAATATGTAGCATTTAACAATATAACATTAAACTATAACATTCATAAAAAACCTAAATTGACAAATGTTCAGATATTACAATAAATTATTAACTTTTTTTATAAAAGGATTATTCCAGTTTAGTTAATTGTCTTACACCAACACACATCTTTAACGCAAAGAGAAAAGGTAAATAGGCTAGGCCTACTATGTAAGAATAACATTTTTACAAAATGAGATATATTAATTCACACATCCTTATAAATTTACTTTGTCTCCTAGCTTCCCTCCTAACACAGTTAAAATATTACTTAGAACACAAATTAGTTCACGAGAAAATAAATACTACTTTCTCTTTTATTTGTTAGTTAAATAATTCTAGTAAATTTACAATGTCTTTTCAATACTGAGAAATACTTTTTTAATACTAATTTAGAAACTTAAGGAACTAATTAATGGCCACTCACATTTATGATAAGTAGTGTCAAATTGTTGGTGCTGGCCCAGTTCAAGGTCACCTGAGGGATGACGTCATCGAGGTCAATGACCTCACTGATGACGTCATCGATGACGTCATCGATTGCGTCATCGATGACGTCATCACCAATGACGTCATTTCGATGACGTCACACCAATGACGTCACAGAAATGACGTGCTGATGACGTCATCACCCCTTACGTCATCAAAATGACGTCACCGATGCCACTGAGGTCAAGGTCATGCCGAAACTTAAAATTTTTTGGCACTTTTGCCGTTTCTCGCACTACGCTCCGAGTTTCAGTCAGAGTCCCCGTGACCTTGACCACTTGGAGCGAATATTCTACGAGAAACGGCAAAAGTGCCAAGTTAAACTCGAGTTTCTGACATGACCCTGCCTAAATGGGCAATCGGTTATCCCTCAGGTGACCTTGAACCAGCACAACACCAACAATTTGATATTACTGTGACCTTGAAAACCTAACAACGGAGCGCCGACACCGATGCGCACCCCACAACAGTCACCGAGCGACTGACCTCCAGGCTCCGCGTACTCTAGGTATATCGGCTTGAGAGACTAAGACTCCAAACTGTCAGGAATGGGAGTAACTAACTGAATTTTGCAAGGAAAAGTCATCTCATCCAACATTCTAAACAAATCTTCATCAGTAAAACTTACATTAGTCTGTTTGGTATAAAACTTAGGGTGTCCGCGCAACAGTTTGCGCCACTTAGCTAAAGTCGAAACCCTTTTGACTTTGAGTGGTGGACAGTGAGCAACTAATAAAGTCTTAACACGGTTAAGTTTCTTACCTAAAGCGTCCCGCGACATGGCTTCCCTCACAAAAGTCCGCACAATACTAAGAGACTGCTTGTAGCGCATGAGTCAAGGGAAAAGAGGTGGGGGAAACAGCAGGAGTGGGGGAAGGTCACAGTGGTGGGGGAAGGTGAGGTTGTACGCTGGAGTATCGCATCACTTCACCATGAGCTGTCCTACAGTCAACACACTGTTCTCTTGGCCCGAGTTGGCACTAGAAGAAACATTTCTGTACAGCTTAGGCTGTGAGAGCCGAGGAAGCAAAGTCAAAGTGGAAATTGTGTTAAACTCCAAGATGAAGAGTCTCCTAAATAAACTAATTGTATCCCTGCAATCCCCTATAACTTTAGAGAAATACCACTTTATAAAGCGACACCTTATTCTTTGGCAAAACGAAGTGGAAATGGAAAAGATTACAGTAAAATTAATTTAACTTAAAATTTGGACTGGACACTCATGGCGATACCACGTGGCGTGCAAACGCCACCCTAAACATTAAAAGTTAGGTAAGTGAGGACCTCTGGTACGATAATTCGACGCCGGAGTTAAAGTGTGATGACCTTGAGTCAAAACACTGAAATACTACAAGTCGATATCGTCCCAGAGTTAAAGTGTAGTAACCTTGAGGAAAATCAGAGAAAATCCAAACCATGTTTGTCCAGAGTTCAAGTGTAATGACCTTGAGGCAAAAATCTGTAAAACACTTACATGAACAGAGTCGAAGAGTAGCGATGCTTACCGCATGCAAGCCTGAGACATACTGGCTGAGCGCCGTCGCGTAGCTTAGGGACTCGAATATGGTGGGGGTATTGCCAACACTTAGAGTAGAAGTGTAGTGGGCGACCTTGATGCAGACTTAGAGTAGAAGTGTAGTCGGTGACCTTGAACCACCCCTGAGGGGTGGACCCCCCCCCACCCCCCCCCACCCCCCCCCCACCTCCACCCCCCCCACCTCCACCCCCCCTCCACCCCCCCTCCCCCCACCCCACCCCCCCCTCCCCCCCACCTCCACCCCCCCACCTCCACCCCCCCCCAAGGGGTGGACCTCCACCCCCGGGGTGGACCTCCGCCCCATGCCGGGGGAGACCGGTGGGGATATAAGGCGGCCCGGCCACAGCCGTCTCGCAGTCCGCTCCCGAGCGTTGAACGTGAACGATCGGGACGGACCGCCATAGGCCTCACTAAACACTGAAAGGCGCCTTCACTGTTTAGCGAAGTCTACTCTAACTTTAAGACTTGTATTATTTCTAAGATATTGCGCTTGCGTTTGGGTATTAGGAATTGTTTTATATGTGAGTGTTTTACTTGTACCCCATGTCTCCTATGTGTCTTGTTTTTGTTTTATCCTGTGTGTCTTGTTTCGTCTTTTATGTCATATGTGTTTAATGTGTATATGCTTGTTCCAGCACTTACCATGTTGAGCTCAACCTATTTTGTAAGTGTGTGTTATATCTATCTAATGTGTATACGCTTGTTTTAGCACTCCCCCTTGAGCCTTTTTCACAGCTCAAAGTAAATTGTAATGATAGGGACGGGAGTAGGCCCCCGTGTAAAATCATTTTTTACCAACGTTAGCATGGGTCCTCTCAGGCATGCAATATTGCGGCTGGGTTGGGAACCGGTCCGTTTGTACGCTGGCATGCAGACCACAGCTGTGGCCAATTTGCGGCGGCCTCTGCACTCGGACCGAGGGCGTAAGCCACTAGGGCTGTCCTCAACCTCTCTCAAAATTACGTAAATGAAACTTTGTTAGCTATTTGTGTTTTTTGTCCCCAAGGCCCCCGAACATTCGTGGTTCGCCATGGATGTACGGGGGCCGAAATTTTTTAATGTTTGTATGGCCTTGACCTAGTAACGACTTATACAAATTTAATGCATTGCTAAACTTAAATATTAAAGATAGGGAACGGGAGTAGGCCCCCGTGTAAAATCATTTTATACCAATGTTAGCATGGGTCCTCTCAGGCAGGCAATATTGCGGCTGGGTTGGGAACCGGTCCGTTTGTACGCTGGCATGCAGACCACAGCTGTGGCCAATTTGCGGCGGCCTCTGCACTCGGACCGAGGACGTAAGCCACTAGGGTTGTCCTCAACCTCTCTCAAAATTATGTAAATGACCTTTGTTAGCTTTTGAAAAAGTTATTTGTTAGCAATGCAGTAAATGTGTAAAAGTCTTGCGTGGTGAAGGACACACAACATTGGAATGTTTGCTGTTGTCCATAGTTGAGTCTCTTTGGAGGCTACAGCAATGGCAACCTAAATGCCCCAGGTGGGGCTTTATTTTTTTAAAATTTTTCCGTGACCTTGACCTAAATACAGTAGTGTTCTAAATCCTTAATGGTTAGGTATTACTAACATACAAGTCTGCTGTTGTCCATAGTTGGGTCTCTTTGGAGGCTACAGCGATGGCAACCTAAATGCCCCAGGTGGGGCTTTATTTTTTAAAGTTATTGTGTGACCTTGACCTAATTATAGGAAAGACTGCTCCAGCATCCCCCCCCCCCAACCTCCACCCCACACCTCCACCCCACACCTCCACCCCACACCTCCACCCCACACCTCCATCCCACACCTCCCCCCCCAACCTCCACCCCACACCTCCACCCCACACCTCCACCCCACACCTCCACCCCCCCCCTACCCCTACCCCTACCTCTATACCCTAGGGTGGGGCTCACCCATGGTCGGTGGGTATATAAGGCGGCCGGGTTGCATGCACCTCTCATTGGACCACCAACACTCGTGTTGACCGGTGCTCCTGCTCTTTGCATCTTTATATTGCATCTTTATATTACATATTTTCACTTCACTTCTTCACTTTTAAAATGGGTTTGAAGGGTTTGAAATTGAAGAATTACCCTCCAGCTTCTGCTTCTTCTGCTAACCCCACTTCGGCTGTCCAGTCTACTCCGCCTTCTTCGTCTGGGACCACTACGATGCAGTACTCGGTCCTGCGGCAAGCGCTGGCTGTAATCACGACTGTGACCAGCCTTCTGCCATCGATGCCAGCGCTAACCAATACAACTGCCGCTGGGACCAGCCGAGGATTGATTTGTTCTCCAGCTGTCTCCCTTTCCTCGGACTCCAACTCGGATGCTGCCGTTTTCCAGACGGAGGAGGACGACAAGAAGAAGAAGAAGACTTCAAAGCCGAAGTACACCCCATACTCCCGTTCACAAAAAATCCTTTCATACACCAAATCCCAATGTCCTCTACCTCTATCCCCTATCCCACCAACACCTGTTAAACCACCCCGTCGATCTATCTTTTCTCCTGACGCTCCCTATCCTACTATTGATATGACATCCAAATTTACCTTACCAACCATCGACCTAACACGTTCTCCTACCCCACCCAAAATTGTTTGCTCCCTTCCTTTTCACCGCGTAAAGCGTTCTACCCCTATTCCTTCTAGCCAGCCTAAACCGGACAAGCTCCAAAACACTCCAGTAAAGCGTCCAACACAAAAACGTAAGCGTGTTAAAGTCCCTGCTGGCAAGGGTAATAAATGCGATTACGTGTATATGTCAAAAGACTTTGGGGTTCTTTGCTGTCAGAAGTTTGCTGTTTTAGATGAAGACCGTTGCCAAACACACTTGAACAAAAATATCAATCTTCCGAGAGTAAGACCCTACAGTCTTAACAACATTAGGTCTAAAACATCCCAACCCAGACATCCCTACAGTCCGCAACCGCTTGATATTAGAAGACTTAAAGTGGATGAAAAATATTATTTTATTGTTCAAACTTGTGGAGCTTTCGATGCCAAAGTAGAAATCATTGTAAAAGGTGATGGCAGCCTTCATACAATGAAAGTACCCGTTCGGATGGTACAAAGACAATTTTTCATCCATAAAAAAGGCTATCTAATACGAAGGGAAGGATGCCAATCTGTGTGGGAAATGGATTAGGATGTAGGCCTACCAAAAGAAATTCTAAATTGTTAGGTTGTGTTGGACGATATTTAAAAAACAAAAATTCTTCTTCCAAATTATTTTTTCCAAATTTAGTCCTAACCCTCTTAAAGTAAGGGAGAGGGGTATTATACAAGTCAACTAATAAAAAAAAAAAAAAAAAAATACTTGACTTGTATAATACTTTAACCTGGCGGTGATGTAAAATCACTGGGACAATCTCAAACCGTGTCCTTGAGGGTGAAGACTAAGTTACAAAAATCTTTAACAAATTAAAACTTACCTCCAAACACTTGTGGGAAGCCACAAGTGTTTGGAGGTAAAAATTTTTTAAAGTTTGAATGACCTTGACCTATATTAACTATTCTGAAAAGTAAAGAGCTAACCTTGCAACCAAGGTTGTGTATCATGTGATACCCCCACTCCAACGTTTTGCTTAGCTTGTATGAGCTGTTCATTTTGCTTCAGTCTATTTCTACGCTTGATACTAAACATGGCACCGTTCTCCTACAAAGGTGGTAAATACAACTTAGATGAACACACTGCATGGGAACTTTTAAGCGGTTTGAGAAGGGATGTTGAGTTTTGGATAAGACGTGATAGGGCTATGTTTTCTTTATGTGTTATAAACAGACAAACCTTAAACATTACACACTACACTAAAATTGAATATAAAAATATAGACGAACTGTTCTCCTGGGTGTTTGAAGTAAGCAAGTTTATTGAAGAGAATAAGATTCAGGCCAAACTTATAATAACCAGGTTTGATACCAGGGAAGGTTGACCTTGAGTTACCCCCACCACAAAAATGGGTATATATAGGAGTGGTAATCCACTGTCCTCTCATTCTGCTTTACACTGTTAAGCCGAACGCTTCGCACCATGTCTGGCAACGCTTCAGCTTCTGCCTCTAACTCCGGCTCAGGTGTTGGGCCGATCCGATCGGGGCCTTCGTCAAGAAGTCGTGTCCGGTTCTCCGGCTTTGGCCCTGTCAGGAAGGAGCTGTGCAGCAGCGGAGCCTCTCAACCAACCACATCAGATGCATCTACCCAGACATCACCAAACCTAATCGAAAGGTACAACGAAATTATAGAGCAAAAGGATAGGGTGTTAGAGAGTGTAATCCGTGAGGCAAATTCAATCCTGAGGAAATACGACAGACTAATTATGAAGTGTCAAGATCTTTTAGTGGACAGTGATGCTAGTGAGGATGAGAGTGGATAGGTGTGTGGGTAAAGACTCGGACTGGGACTTGTGTGTTTGTATGAATGTGTGCGTGAATGTGGAATACAGAGCGGGGGATAGATCACTCTGTGGCAATGGACTAACATGCCACTTAGTGATCTATCCCCCGTTCTGGTAATGTTTTTGGATGGCCTTGACCCACTTTACCAAGGTTAGCCAGTACCCCCACCACTGATAAATGTATATATATACGGGTATTGATGTGCAGTTTGGTTATTCTGCTTTGTACCGCTTAGCTGAATACTACACTTTAACATGGCTTCCAACTGCAAAACTTCTCAAGCTTCCTCTTCTTCAAGAAGGCGTGCTGCCAACGTCCTGCCTGCTACTCGTGGACCTGCTCGACCATTCCATAGCATAACTGTTGCTCGGGCAAACGCCTGCAAAGCTCCGATGCTACGGACCTTGCTGGAGGTGAGCCAAGACGGGCAAGGCTTGCTCAGTCCTGGCCAACGGCAGGAGCAAGAAAGGCGTATGGCGTACTTCAGGCTGCAGGGTGTAGTTCCCAGCTTGAAGTTAGGCGATCCCAGAGTAGCAAGCATCAACGAGGCAGCGGACTACATATCACACCTTCACAGTGTTTTAGAAGTAAAGGACCAACAAATTGAAAAGCTAAAAGAACAATTGAAACAATATAACTTTAACCCGATGGAGTTTGTAGAAACGGAGATGAGTGATAGTGACGATGAAGGTAGTGAATATATACTAGGTATGTAATGAAAAGACAGGGACATGTGTGTGTGTGTGTGTGTGTGTGTAGAATACAGAGCGGGGGATAGACTACTTTGCGGCAATGGACTAACATGCTGCTTAGTGGTCTATCCCCCGCTGAAAGGGTAGCATTGGATGACCTTGACCCACTTATAAGCAAGGACAACCGGTTAACTGGTATAAAAGAGGGGGTCTGTACATTTTGCCTTCATTCTGCTTTGGACTTTCCAGTAGAACGCTAGAAAAATGAGTGGATCTCTTCTTGGTGCTATCTTGGACAGGTATACTGTGATGGTGCATTATGAAAACTGTAGAGACATGTTGACGGCTGTGTATGAGTGTTTGGTGAGAAGGATTTTTCAAGAAAACTGCGAATTTATGTTAGCGTGGAAAAGAAACTTGTTTGTTGATGGTCATGCTACAATGCAAAGCATGAACCACCTCCATGTGTTAAAAGTAGGACATCATAATTTGGACGAACTGGACGATATGTTTAGGGAGCTGGAGTGTTTGATACATCAGGAATGTAAACCTTGTGAAATTGAAATTTTTAAATTGGATATGGAATTAGAATAAAATGTGTTAAACAGGACTCGAACTTGGACTTGATTGAGGTTGTGTAGAACAGAGCGGGGGATAGATCACTTTGCGGCAATGGACTAGCATGCTGCTTAGTGGTCTATCCCCCGCTCAAAGGGTATCTTTACGTGACCTTGACCCACATAAATTGTATAGTTGGTGGGGGTATAAAAAAGGCAAACCAATTGGATAGATACACCACTTTCATACCATGGCTCCACTTGACAACACCGTGTTCCATCGCGACAGAATTCTTTCAATTCTGGAGGTAATACCTGTAGAAGTTATAGAAGCAGAGGACCAACTACCTGCGGTTGATCAGGAAGAGGAGGAGGAAGAAATAATGGATATTGAAACGGACTCTGACGAAGCTGGTTCAACGGACAATGAAGTGGACTTGCACGCCTACGAAACATTAGAGTCATCATCTGAGTCGGAAATGGAATTCCAATTGGAAATTGAAGAAGAAGAAGAAGAAGAACAAGACACTCCTCACCGTCCAATGGATAGGATGTTAGTTGCCAGAAGAATTATGTATTGTCATCGCTGCCTATTCCGTGATGAGGATGATTCCGACTCTGATGGTGATGTTTCTCCTTTGTAAGAAGTTTTAAACAAAAAAAAAAACAATGTGAGCGGGGGATAGAGCACTTTGTAGTAAATGATGCTGCTTAGTGCTCTATCCCCCGCTCAAAATAATAATTCCAAATGACCTTGACCTATATAAACTTGCTCAAACAGACGTCTTTGAAAAAACTTGTACAAATTATTGAATCTAGACCAAATATCATCAATTTATCAAGCCTACTGATAAATGTATTACAAACGGTTGTGTAAAGGCTAAATTTAGCACATGATTGATAACCTGTTTCTATATGACGTCACTTTCCCCACCTATCTGCCTCGGATATAAAGGGTCCCGGTCGAGCGCGCTGCTCATTATTGCGTGGACATTCACAGAGTGTGCATTCAAAGCCAAACTGTTTGAAATGGCTCTTTGCGACATTTGTGGGGAAATCTTTCAAGACGAAGATCTTTTCACCCTACACAGAGAATTACATGAAGACGAAGATAGAAAAGAAGATATTACCATGGATGAAATAGACTTAGACTCAATTGACCGGTTTTTGGAAGAGCACGAGAAGCAGACGGACTACTGGGACAGCTATCTACAGCAAATGCAAAGAAGAAGACCTAGTGTGATACA
Organism: Neoaliturus tenellus; assembly: GCA_030545055.2. Lineage (NCBI taxonomy): Eukaryota > Metazoa > Arthropoda > Insecta > Hemiptera > Cicadellidae > Neoaliturus > Neoaliturus tenellus. The sequence continues at coordinate 17,520,298 of CM061532.1, read as the reverse complement.
ATTCGCTGGTGCTGGACCATCTACTGCTAGAAGACCTATTGAAGAAGAGGACACCGAAGAAGAGGACACCGAAGAAGAGGATATGGAAGATGTAAGACAACTGCGCACCACGGCCTTGCCAGGACGAGTTGTAACACATTTCAAAATTAATAACGTTCAATTGGAACTGGAAACATTCATAACCCAGGCTAAGGAACTTGTTGGTCAAACTTTGAGGGAAGAACTACAAAGGCTAAATTTTATTAAATTTGGAATGGTGTTAGAGGCTATGTTTAACAATACTGATGGTGAAACAGCATTGAGAGCATTCATTACCAAAAATCGAACCCTTACCTTCACCTCCGACATTGATGATATTATTGAAGAATGCTTGGAGGAACTTATAACCAAACTCCAAGAACATGAAGGAAGAGGATCTGGATGGACTTCGTCATCAATTGAAGGTATGGATGTAAGGGTTCACAAGCATGGATATGGTTTAAGGGGTAGTAGTTTTATCCCTTTACCAAAGAAAATCCAAAACACTAAATCGTGTAGGATGTGCAAAATGAAGGTAATGAATGTTTCAAGTATGCAATGTTAACCAAGTATGTTAAAGATCATCCTGAAAGAGTTGGTAGAGAATATTACGAAAATGAACACCGCTACAACTTCCAAGGCCTCACCTACCCAGTTACATTGAAAGACATAGACAAATTTGAAAAGAAAAATCCTGGCGTTTCAGTGAATGTTTTTGGTCTGGATGATTCGAACAACGTTTATCCTTTGCGGGTAGTAAAAGTTGAGCAAAGAAACCACACGGATTTGCTACTGATAACTAAGGGTGAAATTTCCCCTTATGTATGGATAAAGGACTTTGAAGCCTTAGTTGTAAAACAATTGACCAAAAGAGTAAATAGGATTACAGTCTGCAAGAGATGTTTCTGCTTTTCTTGGAAAGATTCAAGACATGGAGGATTAGACTGGTTGTTGGAACATAAAAGACTTTGCAACGAGAACTATGAAGTAAAGATAAGTCTTCCACCGCCTACCCGAGCTTCAATACAATTTAACAAGACAGTTCACCAATACCGAATCCCACTAGTGGTCTACGCAGATTTTGAATCAACGTTAGTACCACAGGAGCTGCCGGACGGCGAAGTGACTAGAAGAACAAAATATCCGTTGCATCAACCCAACAGTTTTTGTCTACTAGTTAAATCAACCTTGTCTGAAAACCAATTGCAAGACTATGGTTTAACATCCACTCCAATACTCTACCGTGGTGAAGAAGCCGCTAAGTATTTTGTAGACCAACTGTACGATATTGCTGGAAAGGTTCAACGCTTGTTCGGTAATATTGTACCTATGGAACCTTTAAACCAAAATCAACAAGAAGAATACAACGTAGCGACAAGATGCTATTTATGCAAGAAGATGTTCAGTGAAGAAAATCCAAAAGTAAGAGATCACGATCACCTGACAGGGTTATACAGAGGAGCTGCTTGTAATTCATGCAATATAAATTACAAACTGCCAAACTTTATTCCTGTCGTTTTACACAATCTTAGCAGCTACGACTCCCACTTTATTATTCCAGAGTTAGGAAGAGATGACGGTAAAATTGATGTTCTTGCTACAACATTGGAAAAGTACATCAGCTTTTCAAAAACAGTAGGTAAAATTAAACTTCGCTTCGTAGACTCTTACAGATTTATGCCATCTAGTTTAGCCAAATTGTCAGAGAACCTAAGAAGAGAAGACTTAAAAGAAACCAGCAAAATTGTATCTGAAGATAAATTGGACTTAGTATTACGTAAAGGAGTGTTCCCCTACGATTACATAACTTCTGCAGAAAAATTTGAAGAAACCAGTCTTCCACCGATTGAAGCCTTCAATAGCAGATTAAACGAAAGTGAAATCTCCGTTGAAGACTACAATCATGCTTGTAATGTTTGGAACCAACTAAACATTCAAACCTTAGGGGAATATTCTGACTTTTATATAAAATTGGACGTAACTCTGCTGTGCGATGTGATGGAAGAATTCAGAAACACCTGCTTCTCTGCCTATGGACTGGACCCTCTACACTCGTACACATCTCCAGGATTAGCATGGCAAGCTATGCTAAAGTCAACCAACTGTCGATTGGAACTTCTAACAGATATAGATATGGTGCTCATGATGGAATCCGGTGTACGGGGCGGTTTGACACAAGCTGTAACACGTCATGTCAAAGCCAACAACAAGTACATCCCCGGCTTCGACGAGCAACAACCATCGGTCTACCTTGGCTACTTTGACGCAAACAACCTTTATGGTTGGGCAATGTCAAATCCGCTTCCCTACGCTGACTTCAAATGGATCGACCCGGCCACCATCGGAGACATCTCACAGATTCCAAAGGATGGTCCAAAAGGCTATATTTTGGACTGTGATTTTGAATACCCGGAGCACCTTCATGACCATCACTACGACTTGCCTCTCCTAGCCAAGACTGAAGTTTCACCGACAGGAAGATGGCCAAAATTGATGATGACCTTGGAGAATAAAGATCGGTATGTGGCTCACTACTGGGTAGTTCAACAGGCTCTTGAATTGGGTCTACGTATAGTGAGAATTCATAGAGCAATTGAATTCACCCAGTCTTGTTGGTTGAAACCATATATTGATTCCAACACTACAAGAAGAGCTGCAGCGACAACAGCATTTGAAAAGGACTTCTATAAATTAATGAACAACGCCATCTTTGGGAAGACCTTGGAGAACAAAAGAAAACACAAAAATGTAAAATTAGTGAGTGATCCTAGGAAATTGGAAAAATTAGTGCAAAAACCAAATTTCGGAACATCCATGATTATAAACGAAAACCTAGTCGCTGTCAGTATGAAGAAAACAACAATAGTCATGGACCGTCCGTTATACATAGGTATGTCGATTTTGGACATAAGTAAAACCCTGATGTATGATTTCCATTATAACAAAATGGTTAAACACTACGGAAGGGAAAACATTGGAGTCGCATACATGGATACGGACGCGTTTATCTACTGGATAAAGACTTTGGACATGTATGAAGACCTAAGGACTTTTCCATACAAAGAAGATTTCGACTTTTCTGACTATCCGAAGAACCATCCAAATTTTAATGAAAAAAATAAAAAAGTAATCGGAAAATTCAAAGATGAAGCAAATGGAATGCCTTTAGAAGAAATAGTGGCGCTGATGGCGAAATTGTAATTATTTAAGATGTACCACGAGAACAACACACCGACAGTCAAGAAAGCAAAAGGAGTGAAGACATCTTATTTGAAAAAACACGTGACATTTGACCACTACAAGACTTGTTTGTTTGAAGATACTACAATATCAGCAACATTCAACAATATCCGAAGCTTCAAGCATCAAGTCTACAGTGTCACCGAAATTAAAAAAGCGCTGTCAGCTCGGGATGATAAAAGACACATTATGCCCGACAAAATCCACACTCTTCCTTTTGGCCACTACTCTCTAAACCCTATCAACTAGTAACCTATTCTTCGTCCTTCTACAACTTCGACCTTATTCCTTTTTCCTTCCGTAAAATAAATGGGGAACACGGCAAGTCAAACGCCGTGTTCCCCATTTTTTTACACAAGTTTGGATGACCTTGACCCATATAAATGATGTGAATATTTAAAACAACATTCATTGTGATTATACATGTGATACAACAAACATTGAAACCTGCAATATGAAGGACTTGAAGCAACAAATTGTCAACGAACTTCATAAACCTGCAAGAAGAAAGTTTCCACGAAGAAATACGGTGATAAAAGGAATTAATGATTTATATCAAGCAGATTTAATCGAAATGATTCCTTATAGCAAACAAAATAAAGGATATAAATACATATTGACTGTTATTAACTGTTTTTCAAAAATGGTAGATGCTTTACCACTAAAAGATAAAAGTGGCAAAAGTGTTACAAAAGCAATGGAAACAGCTATACAAAGAGACAAACATACTATTAAACATTTACAAACAGATGATGGAAAAGAATATTTTAATAAGGAATTTGCAAATTTAATGAAAAAACACAATATAAACCATTACTCAACCAATTCAGAGGTAAAAGCCTCAATAATCGAAAGATTCAACAGAACTTTAAAAAGTGCAATGTATAAAATGTTTTCCAACAGAGGATCGCACATATGGATTGATATGTTACCAAAACTTATAAACGATTACAATAACAAATTTCATAGGACTATCGGGATGAAACCAAACCAAGTAACTAGTAAAAATGAAAACCTTGTATTAAAACGTATAAAAATGAATACTAAACCAAAAGTTGAAAAACTAAAGCCTAAAAAATTTAATGTGGGTGATAAAGTGCGAATAAGTAAATATAAAGGTGTATTCAGTAAAAGATATCTGCCAAATTGGACCAATGAGGTTTTTACTGTATTCAAAGTACAACCTACAGTACCTGAGACATATATTTTAAAAGATAATAAAGGACAATTGCTTGAAGGAGGGTTTTATGGACATGAAATGTTAAAATCAACAGTAGGCGATGTATATTTAGTTGAAAAGGTGTTGCAACGGAAAAAAGATAAGGTCAAAGTACGATGGTTAGGATTTAATAAGACGGAAGATTCTTGGATACCTAAAAAGGATTTGATATAACGATAGAGAATCATTTTAGGTTGAACCATTACAAAGGATGGAGATAGTACCACAAAAAGAGAGTTTTACTATTAATAATATAGATGAACTCACAGTGGATAATTTAGAATTCAATAGTGGGAAACATGGCAATTTGTTACCAAACACCGTTCGTTGTCTGGTTACCGGACCTTCCAACTGTGGAAAAACTAATGTAGTATTCAATTTGATTACAAACCCTAAAGGATTACGTTTTAACAATCTATATGTATTTTCAAAATCACTACAACAACCAAAGTATCAATTATTGGAAAAGATATTGACTAATGTGCCTGAAGTTAAATATTTAAAGTTTAATGCAAGCGAGAGTGTCATGCAACCACAAGAAGCTAAACCATTCTCCGTGTTCATATTCGACGATGTATCTTGTGAAAACCAAAACACAATAAGAAATTACTTCGCTATGGGTCGACATAACAACATAGATAGCATTTATATTGGTCAAACTTACAGCAAAATACCAAAACAACTCATTAGAGACAATGCAAACATGTTAATTGTATTTAAACAGGACGAAACCAACCTAAAACATATATATTTTGATCATGTAAATGCGGATATGACATTTGAACGATTGAAAGAGTTATGTGGAAAGGCTTGGGCTGAAAAGTATGGGTTCCTAACAATTATGAAGGAACAACCGCTAAACAATGGTCGATACAGGATAGGATTTGATAAATTTATATTAATACATTGAACGTGGTATAAAACATTCATTGTTGTACAACACGTCTTGCTACAAACATGGTTAACCAAGAAAAATTAGTAAAAGAAATAAAATCACTTAGTGATTCTATTCGGGCTAAAAACAGAGCATTGAAACTAGGTATTAGCGAGAGGGAGAAATTCCTTGAATCTACATTTAAACCTATTACTGAACCCTTGAAACAATTAAACAAAAAATTTGCTAAACCTGTATTGGAAGGAGATGCGATTGCACCTATTACGAAGTTTGAAAGAGAAAATGTAAAATCAGAAGATTTTAGTGATGAAGACCCGGAATCCTCTACATATAGTGGTTTTACCGGTGGAGAACCCGAAAGAGAGCTAGAATCACCGGACTATAGTGGAGTAAGAGAATTATATGAAGTAAAAGCCAAAAGAGGACATGAAGTTGTATCAACTGCTAGTGAAGAGGAAAAAGAAGAAGAAACAAGGGAAGGTCCGTCAAACATAAGCTTGTTGGGTGAAAACATTCATAACAAAGGACCTTTAGGAAGGAAATACATGATAAAAATGTTAGCTGGAACAAATCCTAATAAAAACTACCATAGTTATGGAGTAAGATTAACAGAAGACGGTTTAATGGTTGGTAATAGCCCGGTAAACATTGATGAACATGATAATATTATTGTTGGTGATCAAAGGTATAAGGGTACAAGGGGATTATTTGAATTATTATTTGAAAATAAGCCTTTAGAATTGTTAGTTAAAGAAAAAGACATGGAAGCATATAAAAAGATTTTGGAACAAACTAATGCATACAGGAGAAAGTATTCAGCTGACCAACCTGTTTTTAGATCAAAGTCTTTAAAATATAGAGAATTTGTATCCAAGTTAATACCAACAACGAGAAGACAACCAATGCCAATAATACCAAGAAAACCTGTAAAACGAAGGTTTGTGTCATCCACTTTGGATATAAGTGCTCCAGAACCAAGAAAAAGAAACAAATCTGTTACAGGTACAGGTTTAATGAAGAAACTATATAACACAAATGTGATTTATTACAATAATATCAATAAATTGGTGGATAGAATGAAACTAATACATGAAGCTAAAGAAGCGGGTCATACTGGATTGGAAAACGAATGGGTGGCTTTAGTGGATGAACTCCGAAACCGTGGGGTAATCTCATAAAAATGCGTTACTCCCTAGAATACTATTCAGTTGCACCATGAGTGTCGACAAGTTCGGACGTTACTCCTCGGACGGGTTATATTATGCGAATAGTTTAAAAAGAAGTGCTGGTTTACCACAAACACCTGATGGAGATTATGATATGAGTAATAAAAGGTTAAAAAACATAAAAGATCCTACGGATGAAAACGATGCAATAAATTTAAAGATATTAAAGGAAAAGATATCGCCAACATTAAGACTACAAAATAACACATATGACGCAGAAGATCATAGAATCATCAACGTTGGTAAACCAAATCAAAACGGTGATGCAATAAACAAAGGTTATTTGTCATCTGAATTAAAAAATACGTTAAAATTCAATGGGAAAACGTATAGTGTTAACAATAAACGTATATCCAACGTAGATGACCCTAAAGATGCAAAAGACAGCGTAAATAGACGCTATTTACATTCCTTGATACCTGAAAAGACAAAAGATGGATTTTCTTTTTATAAATTTGTTATTAACGATATAGGTTATCCAAAAAATGAAAATGATGCTGTAAACCTTAAATATATAAAAGATCATTGTGTCATACATGATGTGGGAGTTATCGATTGTCTTGGTAATTGTTTAGCAAATGTAAAAGATGGTTCGGCACCAACAGATGGAGCAACGGTGGGTCAAATGAAGGAAACTTTAAAACAAGAAACATCTGGATTTGTAAAACAAGACCAAGTAGTATCGCGAAAAGGGGATGTATTTGTGCAGGGAAATGAAAAGTTTACATTACTTGAAGAAAAGAATAATGCTTGGGATGGTAAAGGAAAGAAATTATCATATATAGGTATGGGTACAGAATTCTTTGATGTTCCAGTTGTAGCACAGACTATATGTTCTAATCCATATAATGATGAACCTTACATATGTAGGTTTAAAAAAATACGTAACGTATCTCCTGGTATCAACGATTTCGATTGTGTTGTAGTTAGTCAATCTTTGATATTAGATAAACCAACTGGTGATATTTTTAATGCAGATGATAAGAAAATAGGTAATTTAAAACAAGGAAGTGATCCAAATGATGCTGCAACTGTAGGACAGGCTATAACAACTTCATTAAAGGACCTTAAAGTATATACTTGTAATAATAAACGTATTACAGAACTTAAAGACCCTCAACATGTGGATAATGCTGTTACTGTTAATTTTCTTATTAAAGTTTTAGGAAATGCATTATTTGATATGTTCAATATTATTGCAACCCGTACACGTTGGGGTAATTGGGTGTCTGAATCCGAGAGAGGTAATTGGATTAAAAAGGAAATTTTTAATAAATACTTTATTAACCCTAATACGCAAAAGTTTAGATCATCAGATTGGGGTGATATTGATATTTAATATAACAACACAATAAACTACTTCATTTATGTCCAACTCGTCATAGAGTTAACACATAAGTTGTACATTGCGGTTATAAAAGGACAATAATGACATTCCAGTACATCAGTCCATATCGAGACACTGTAAGGAAAGGAGGTGGTGTTACGTCCACAGCGGTTTCTCTGTTAAGTAAAGCTTTAAATCGTATTCCAGTAGGATCTATCGTAAATAGAGCAATAGACGCTTTACCATACGAATTTCATATACCGGGAGGTTATCAGTATTGCGGACCAGGAACTAAATTGAAAAAACGACTGGAAAGAGGTGATCCAGGCATAAACAAGTTAGATCAGGCTTGTAAAGAACACGATATCGCATATTCCACGTTTGCCGATTCAAAAAATAGATCGATAGCAGACAGAAAGCTTGCGGACATAGCTTGGCAACGAGTAAAATCAAGTGACGCTAGCATAGCAGAAAAAGCAGCAGCTTTAGCAGTAACAGCAGGTATGAAGGCTAAAACAGCAGTAGGAGGTGGAAGAAGGAGGAGAAGAAGGGTAAAAAGGAAGTCCACAACAAGAAAACATGGAGGAAATATAAGAAGAAGACGAAGATCTACCAGAAAAGGCAGGAAGAAGCCCACCGTGTGGTCAATGGTAAAAAACGGGGCAGGTCTTTACCTAAGACCTTATCGTGCATATTAAATGAAAGAAATCAATTGGTCATACCACATAAAGCATTAACCAATATTGAATTATTTAAATATATTTCCTGTTTAAAAATACCGTTTTTCCGCGGTGTGTTTATGAAAGACAGTTTACCAAAGAAAATGTGGCAAAATGAGACTGGAATTGTAAATTTGGATAATACTGAAGGGCCTGGCACCCATTGGGTTTGTTATAAGAAACTAAATAACAATGTATATTATTTTGATAGTTTCGGTAATTTGCCACCACCAAAAGAACTTCAAAATTACTTTAAATCTGCTAAAAACATATATTATAACTATAAAAGAGAACAACCTGATAATACTTCAATATGCGGCCATTTATGTTTGGAATTTCTAGCTAAAAGTATCAGTCACTATTGAGATGTCTTCCTATACGGTATCATTAACAGGAAAATCGTCCACTTTACGAAGTATCCTTTTTCCAGCGTTACGCTTGCAAAAAGGAAGATTTTGGGAGGCGGCGCTATTGGATTTTACAACTTACAACTCTATTCCCAATGTTACGGAAGGTAAAAATAACGTTTTGCATTATTATAAGGGAAAAGATGCCAGTGGGAAATTTACAGACTTACAAGAGTGCAGGTTACCCACAGGTTCTTATGAAATTGATCATATAAATGAATTTTTGCAAACTAAAATGGGAAAAGACAATATAACATTAAAAGGTAATAATAATACGATGAAAGCTGAAATTACTTCCAAATATTACATAGATTTTACTCAACCAAACTCAATTGGTGATTTATTAGGATTTTCCAACGATGAGCCTGTTTTAGAACCAGATATAACACATTCCGGTAAGAAAACAGTAACAATATTAAAAGTCAATAGTATAGACATAACTTGTAACATTATACAAGGAGCTTACAGGGATGGGGCTAACACCCATATCATACATACATTTTACCCAAGTGTACCACCTGGATTTAAAATTGTTGAAAAGCCACAAAACCTGGTATATCTACCGTTGAACACCACTTTCATTTCAGACATCGTGTTGAGCGTGTTGGATCAAGACGGTAACTTGGTAGACTTCAGAGAAGAGCCTATTACGGTTAGATTACATTTAAAATCGACACTTTAATACAGAATCATGGGTTTAACATTTAAAAGCGAACAACCTACGGGAAACCGCATTAGTAGCTCTTCAGCTGTGGAGGAGTTAACACGTGAGAACATTCGTTTCTTAGAGAGAATTGGATTAAAATTAACCGATTATGGATATACTGGATATAGCACAGGGTCCAACATTCGACGAAACACTATGGGAAAAAGAATATCACACCCACAACCCTTACACTTCATCGAAATTAAACAATAACGATGAAATTCGTATCCCCATACAAAATCAAGACATTTACACACTACCATGTGAAAGTTACTTGTATATTGAAGGAAAAGTTACTAAAAAGGATGGTAAGACTACTGGTACAAAGGTTCCATTTATAAATAATCCAATGGCTTTCCTATTTGATGAAATTAGATACGAAATATCAGGTGTAACAGTTGATTCCACTAAAAAAGTAGGTATTGCAACAACTTTAAAGGGGTTAACATCTATATCACCTAATGAAACAAACTTACTACAACCTGCAGGATGGGTTTTACCTACAAATGACACAATCAGTCCAGATGCAAAGGGATATTTTGATTTTCATATTCCATTACGTTTGTTGCTTGGTTTTGCTGAAGACTATAGAAAAATAATATTAAATGTTAAACAAGAATTAGTTTTGTTGAGATCTTCAAACGATAAAGACATTATTAAAGCTGTAGACGGTACAACGGATGCAGACTTAGAATGGAAATTAACATTAGACAAAATTGTATGGAGAGTTCCACATGTTAAATTAGCTGACGAGCATAGGATGCTGCTATTAAGAAAGTTAAAGGCCGATCGTGATATTGTAATTCCTTTTAGAAGTTGGGAATTCCATGAACATCCCAGCCTGCCAACTACGGATCGTCACACTTGGACTGTTAAAACATCTAATTATGTGGAACGAGCCAGGTATATTATATTTGGTTTACAAACAGGTAGAAGGGACACCATTACCAAACATGCAATCCAATTTGATCATTGTGACTTAAAAAATATTAAAGTTTATTTGAATTCACAATTTTTCCCATACGACAATTTAAATGTGTCATTCGCTAATAAAAAGTACAGCATATTGTACGATATGTATGCAAGATTCCAAAGTTCATATTACGGTAAAACAAATGCACCTTTACTATCACCAGAAAAATACTTAGATGGTTACCCTATAGTTGTAATCGATTGTTCTAAACAAAATGAATCTGTAAAATCATCAAGTGTAGATATAAAAATAGAAATGGAATTTAACGCAGCTATACCGGCTAATACAACTGCATACTGTTTAATTCTACATGATAAAATCGTAACATACACACCTTTAACTGGAATTGTTAAAAATGTATTGTAAATACCGGTTTTGTTCCATTCCGCGAGTATAAAAGCAGAGCGTACAGGCCGCTCCTCATCAGTTTGTTGCCTACTGTTGTATGGGTAGCATCGTATTCAATATGGCTTCTCCTAGTGGTACACTTGAAAATGTGGTAGATATTGAGAAGGAGATATCTGAGTTTTTAGATCTTCAAGGTCACCAGGAAGGAGGTGAACAAAACGTTTGCGGACAACTTCACGCCAGTAATAATGTTGAAGAAAAAGGTAAAAGAAGAAAGAATATACAAAAGAGAAAAAGGGATATTGAAGATAATATTTCTCCAAACATACTGAGTGAGGTATTTTTGCGAATATTTTACCCAATCTCTTCCAGTTTGGACAAAAGTGTTTTAGTTGGTGTTATGAAATCGACAGATTATTCCCCTACTGTAATTTTAACTCATGGACCCAAAATGATTTTGTTTACGGACAGTGCTTGGGAATCATTTATGAAACACTTGCATCTGCTAGAATGCTATTTAAGTAGTAACATGTTTGGAAGAAAGACAAGAGTAGGACTTTTAGATTCAAATGTGGAAATCGATATTATTAAACAACGTGGTGATCATCATCTGAGGTTTAGAGACACAACAAGACATGATAACAAAATTCAACTTAATCGAGAGGAGTTTTTTATTTTAACTTGTGCGACTGAACCTATAACAAGATATTTGAGACAACTGGTGTTTTCAAGTTCGATTATTAAAGATTATCTGGAAGACACTTTGGATAAACAACCGGACGCACCTATATTATACGGACCTGTGGATACTTCTATATTTAATAGAGTTCCTCATGAAGTACAGATGTGGAGACAATTGGAAAAGTACGCTCAACTACATAAGAAATCAGTAAAACAGGAAGAAGAAGATGGAGGAGAAGAATCAAGTGTTAGTGATGAAAACGAAAACAAGGAAAATATAAAGATGGAAACTTAAATGACAATGGTTAGTTTTTAAAACAATAACCAACATTTTGTGGGGTTAGGCCTATTGGGGACGGTGCCCACGTTAAATATACACCAACGCGCCAACAACTGTACGGCCTGGTATAAAAGTAGTACCTACCGTGGTGTGGAAATCAGTTGACCTCCTGACTTCGTAATGAGCAGACGTGTGACCTTCAAAATGGACAAGGGAGAAAAAGAACAAGTAAAGTCCAAGCCTGGTATTATTGAGTTTCAAGCGTTTCGTGGTAATGATGATAGATTCATTATAAAAGAACTTGTGTTTTTGGACATGAATACAAGTGTTCCTTATTCGTTTTTATTTAAACCACCATGTTCTTATTCGTCTTTAACTAGTAAAGCCTCTACTACCAACAGATGGATTTCGAAACACTTCCATCATATCGATTGGTATGATGGTTTTACAAGTTACACGGACTTGTATCACATTATGCATCACTTTTCAGACAAGTTTACCAATATTTACACAAAGGGGCTGGAAAAGAAAAGATGGATCGAAGGATTTACTCATGTTCCGGTTAGTGATGTGGAATTGGATAAAAATTATCAATACATTCTGGAAACAATATGTATTTGTACAAAAAGCCCAGAACATGATAAAGATAGACATTGCGCTTTGAAAAATGCCTATAAACTCGCCTCTTACCTTCAAAGTGGGGAAGTGGGGAGTGGTGGGGGTAACGGAGAGTATATAAGTGAGGAGCAGACCGGGACCTGGCATGAGTATTACTCGAGATTCCGAGACGACAACATCTCCGAGCAAGAAGACGATCTGTAACCAGACCATGGCATCTCACCAGTTCCTTCAAACTTTGGTCGAGCAGTTCAATGCTCACTCCAAGTCAACAATATTACCTGTGAAGAAGTGCTCTGAACTAAAAGATGAAAAGCACTACATAATCCATGCTATGAAGAAGATGGAGACTACAGTTGGGGAAGCCATCTGCTGCAGTCTCAGCGAGGCACCGTTTACTCCCGGGGATGAGCCCAAGTTCCAGGTGTACCTGCCCAAGAGATTCGTCCATCTTCTTCAAAACGAGGACCTTCGCTCTATTCAACCCGGCTGTCTATACCTGGTGTCCCACGGCTGCACAGGTAGCAACTCTACAGAGTTGACCATCCACATTGCCGACAAGCAGCAGTGTTAGATTTAAGTTTTAATGTTGTACATATGTTATTGTAATGTTTTATAAATAAATCATAAAAGACAAAAAAAAATAAGAAAACAAAAAATGCAACATATCAATATGTGAAGTTTGTCACATATTGATATGTTGCATTTTTTTAAACTTCGCGGGTGACCTTGACCTTTGACCTTTGCATTTCACAAATACCCCCACTACCGTAATTACCCCCACTACCACACTAGGATTCAAACCTGCTTGGATGCGAAACACGGTCAGTCTGTTGCCAACTAGCAAACGATGAGCACCTTGTACGAGCTTTGCTTACAACGAGTTATAACTGACGCATCTTTATTCCAGACGGCTTTACAAGATAATATCCCTATAACAGTAAAGCAGGATATCGAAGAGTACAAGAAAGATAATAGAGGGTATTCGGGATACTCCTGGTATAGGTTCCAAGACGGGGAAAAGTTTTGTAGGTCTTGTGGCGATGCTGCCGTCAGAGACCTTCGACGGTTCGTACAGGAAGGTGGTAGAAAACAGTTCGGATTTCTAGCACCGATGTTTAGATTTGAAAACTACAAGGACACCTGTGCTATTTGCTCCATCCCATTGTATCGATGGAAAAAGTTTAGAACTGTTTAATTGGATCTTCCATACCCCCACCACTATTACCCCCACCACTTTTTCATGTACCTCCAAACGCTGTGCCTCGGCTTCATTTCTACTCCAGCAGCCAACCTAGCAACATCAGGATGTCTCTGAACGTCAGTTGCGCAAGTTACGAGGTGGTGAGCATCAAGACTCAGCAGGAGCTAAACGACTTGTACAAGGAGTTGCAGCTGATGGTGGCACGAGGCTACCGTATAAACGTGCAAGTTTACGCTTGCAATATACGGAACACCCGGCAGGCAAAGGAAGAGCCTGGACACTCCTCGTCAGCTTCCTCACCGACGTCCATGAAGACCGAGCCGGACAACTTAGATTACTTTAGCTGACTAGCAGTTGTATTTCTTGTTCTAACCATTGTAGAATATGTTTATTTTTTCATTATATTAAAGAAGTAAAATAGCAAAAACACCTATCTTGTTACTGACATATTAGCTCAGTAACAAGATAGGTTTTTTTAAAACACGGTTTGAATGACCTTGAAACTTCCCCCTCCACTGCTTTGCTACCCCCACCACTTGACTATTGATGTACATGGCACATCACAATTGGAAACCTCATTCCATCTTCAACAGCCAAACCGACAACATCAACAATGGCAAACCTACCAACGGATAAAACATGTCCTCACGTTTGCTGTGACTTTGTCCATGAGTTGGAGAAGAGGATGCAGGAGAGGGTGATACGAAGAAAGCAGATCCACTCAGAAAATATCATGATAGTCAACGGCTATCTTTTATTGTTCGGCCTTATTATGGTTGTACTTTTCATACTGTATGGCATAGTCACATGTGTCGGCAAGGTTGCAGAAGAAAACGCTCGCCACCATCAATTGGAAAGTTTCAATGTTACTTTGTAAGTTTTCCTTTTTTTAAAACTCCGTTTGGATGACCTTGAAAATTCCCCCACTACTCCACCACACCCCCCACCACTTCACCATGTTCCTGCATGAGCATCACATCAACCGTCATTCCTTGTCCGACAAGCAACCATGGCAGACAACAACACCATCAGCCAAGCTGACTCTACTACTGATGTCGGTACAAGTACGGGTTGGACACTGTCGATCGATAGTGTACACTATTTATAACAATTTGCGAACGGATGAAGGAAATACTGCGGGACAACCCTGGGATCATAATACAAATGAATTTAAATTATGATTGGTCCCAAGTTAGAATGCAAGGGGACGATAACAACGGTCAACAATCTCCACAATATTCGCCGATGTCCCCGATCTACCCTTACGGCGAGTCTGACGTTGATGAAGATGAGGCTAATGAGGATGTGGGGGACAACGAGGCTGAAGAGGAGTAACCTTCATTGCTTTTTTTTAAAACCCAAATTGGATGACCTTGAGAATTCCCCCTCCACTATTTCATTTTTTTAAAACCCAAATTAAATGACCTTGAAAATACCTCCTCCACATACTTTTGGTTTACCCCCTCTACTTTTCAATACTGTTACCACAGTCTGTAGCTCACATCATTCCTTGCTTAGCTATCATGGCGGACAGCACTCTTTCTCGAGTTGACTCCACTACGGATGAAGAATGGCCATTTTCCTGGAATGTCCATCTGCAAGACTCGGCAGAAGTGGATATGTTGCATGAGAAATTGGTGTATGTATTAAACGAAAACCCCAACATTGAATGTAGAATGACTATGGATTTCGATGCGACAGGGGTCCACACTCAACCTTCCACTTCCAGCCAGCCTGAGCCTCAGCTACAGCCGAAGAACTTTACACATCTTTACACTCCAATACGGCCGGAGGATGTGGTTATCAGCGAGGCAGACTCTACTACAAGCTATATTGAGCCAACAAATTGGAAGCTTGTTGTTGACACCTTACACAAGGTCGACTTAGTATGTGACAAATTAAAGGAATTGATGATGCAAGATCCTGGTCTTCGTTTTAAAATTGATTTGTTTTTCATCTGGGGAGCACCTGCACGGGGCTCTTCGTCTGACAGCTCTCTAAGTACAACGGACGAGGAGGAGGAGGACGACTAGTTATCTTTTTTAAAACTCCGTTTGGATGGCCTTGACCTTTCCCCCTCCACTGAGTTTATTTAAGGTGCACTCTCAATGACTGCGGCATCATTTCATCGCGCACCTTCACCACAGCAACATGGAGAGTCAACTCAACTACTGTTGCGAACAGAAATGTTTTTCATGGTCAAATGACATTGATGTTGCGGATGGCCTGGCGTGTAGAAAATGTGAAGCTTTTGGTCAATGCATGTGTAAGTGCAAGTCTTGGAAGAAGCCGAAACCAGAGTTGAAGACATTCCATGTGTACCAGATGAGAGGGCATAAGTACACTTGTTGCCCTGAACGTTGCATTGAATTCACACTAAAACAGCTAACTGGCTGCAAATTGTACAACAATCATTTTGCAGGTTTTTGCAAACATTATTTAGGAGCCTGTCAGTACAGATCAACTTGGCATACAGAAGCACTCACTATCAATGAAATCGCTATAGATACACAAGAGTAGTCTTTCTACTCTTTTCTTTTTTAAAACTCCATTTGGATGACCTTGACCTTTCCCCCTCCACTCACCTTAGTTTATATAAACCCCATTCCCACTGACCACAGCATCACTTCATCGTGCTCCCTCGTCAAAGAAACACCAACTATGGAAAGTAAGCGCATCTCGTGTTGCGAGCATAGGTGTTTGGAGATACAAGGCGTCACATATTGTGCAAAGAAGCTTTGGGAGGAAGAGACGGGGACAACCTATTGCTGTGAGGATAAGTGTTTCCTCTTGCCAAAGTGGCAAGTGGATGGGCTGGCCTGCCGGCGATGTGAATGCTTCGGATGTTGCAGGTGTAGATGTAAGAACCAACAGCTGCCACCACCGGTACTACAAACTTTCAAAATCTACAAATCCAAATACTTTTATACTTGTTGTCCGCAGCGGTGTATTAAATTTCACTTCTCCAATCTTACCAATTGTCGGAAGTGCTACGGACAACCTGATGGGTGGTGCACCTGTTTTCTGGACTCCTGCCGCTACAGATCGGATTGGTTTACAGATCCGTTGGAAATTGATGAAGTCGCCCAGGAAGCACAAGAGTAGTCTTTCTACTCTTCAACTTTTTTAAAACTCCATTTGGATGACCTTGAGATTTCCCCCTCCACTTCCCCATATACCTAGAGTACACGGAGCCTGACAGTCAGTCACTCGGTGGCTGTCGTGGGGTGCGCATCGGTGTCGGCGCTCCGTTGTTAGGTTTTCAAGGTCACAGTAATATCAAATTGTTGGTGTTGTGCTGGTTCAAGGCCACCTGAGGGATAACCGATTGCCCATTTAGGCAGGGTCATGTCAGAAACTCGAGTTTAACTTGGCACTTTTGCCGTTTCTCGTCGAATATTCGCTCCAAGTGGTCAAGGTCACGGGGACTCTGACTGAAACTCGGAGCGTAGTGCGAGAAACGGCAAAAGTGCCAAAAAATTTTAAGTTTCGGCATGACCTTAGTGGCATCGGTGACGTCATTTTGATGACGTAAGGGGTGATGACGTCATCAGCACGTCATTTCTGTGACGTCATTGGTGTGACGTCATCGAAATGACGTCATTGGTGATGACGTCATCGATGACGCAATCGATGACGTCATCGATGACGTCATCAGTGAGGTCATTGACCTCGATGACGTCATCCCTCAGGTGACCTTGAACTGGGCCAGCACCAACAATTTGACACTACTAATAATAAGCTTTGAAATTTGCTCACGGCTCATGGTATAATCCCACTCCCCCCTTAATTCGTAAAAAAATATAATGGAGTTGTGAAATATTAATGAACTATGTTAACAATTTTAAATGTTATATATATTAGTTCAGAAAATTAATAAAAATAGAGCCCTAGTAGTATGTAATAGATCACAGGGTATTAGGTACTATAATCATGAAGTCTTAAAGTCTTTATATAGTCTTAAAATGAAGAAAGTTGCAACTTAAGAACCATAAAATCGGGGTACATTATGCATTTTCAACCAATGGTAGTAAAAAAAACCAATTGGGAAATAATAGCCAAAAAAGGATTATCGGTTAAATTAAAATATACTGAAAGAGTTACAATAATTGATAAGTATAGATTAGTTTTAAATTACAACGATAATAGGGTTAATCGAGACTTTAGGTGAGAGCACTGCATTGAGGAAGTTTGTCGGACAAAGTGGCAGCGAGAAAAATTACTATCGAGTTTAATTCAATTGATTATTATAATATTTCTCAGCCTGATGGATCATCAGATATGTAGATGGTCTTAAAAAAAACGTCGGAAATAGGTAAACGTTAGCCAAGGTAAGAATGGAAAGTTCAATCGTTCTATAACTTGATTTGTTCAATCGTTTCCTAAACTAAAATCTAAGCCTGATTGGACGGCAGCAAATAGGTCAAAGGCCGGATGTCAAACGTGTTGGGACACGTTCAACCTTCATAGTAAAACTGCACCAGAACTATCAACTGAAGCGCTATATTCAGTCTGGGGATTCATATAGAGGGACACCATACAAATAGTAGAAAATTAAGAATAATTACTGTATTAGGGTTTTTTTGTGCGAAAACCTACAAGAAATTTTCCAGCATGAGAAGACTAAAGTCTAGAAAATGTAGTAAGACCTAAAATATTTTTAGTAATTAATCATTTACTTTACGGGCGTTACTGCGGCAAAAAATATGCAGTACTAAAATTATATGTTTAAAGTATTCGCACAAGCTTCGTAGAGCTCACCATAGTAATGATAAAATTAATAATATAATATTGTAACAAAGTATTCCAGCACTACGCTCAATCGTCTCTCGAAAGACAAGAGTAATAGCAATAGCCAATATGAACAAATGAATTATAATATAACGAAACAAGAACCTCACATTTCAATCAAAATTTTCGTATTACTTTAGAGTACGTGTATTAAATTTATTTCACCATCCTTAAAGCAAATGTTATATTACAGTTACAGCTATATTACAATATACTGTAAACTGAAAATTGCTTAACGTAGTTTATACAACGTTTAAGATCACTGCTCTGCAAAACTGTCACGAAAACTTCATCAGGAACAGGTGTGGTTAAAAGACATAATTTAAATCCAACCGAGAATTTATAGTTACAATAGAAATCAAAGCGGACATCACCTTAATGTAAATATACGCTTTCGATTCAGTAAACTTCATTTTCAATAATAACACAGCAATCAGAAGGAAAACCATACGCAAACAACTATGCGCCCAATTGAGAAAAATTATCGGGAAGAGGTGTAGTTAAAAAATATCATTTAAATACAAGCGAGAACTAAGCGACTATAATAGCGCTCCAAGCGACATCTTTAAGAACCAAAGTACTTCCTTACCCACACCTCGTCTTTTTGGAATTTTTTATAATTTGAAAGTTGAAAATTTGTAGTTTTGGGCATAATACTGTATATATCAAAGCGAGTATTACCCTCCCTGGTGAAATAACCCGCTCTCAATGCATCGAAACACCGTCGTCTACATAGAGATGTTTATGTTTACATGAAATACAATATTTGTATCAAACACGGGTGTAGTTGAAAGAGATCAATTAAACACGAGCGAGAACTAAAACTGCAAAGTAATCTACGTTACCCAAACGGTGATATACGCCCACACGGCTGAACTACGTTACCGACAAATCTATATTTTTTACATTTTTTATAGTTTAAAAGTAAAAGAGTTGTAGTTTTATGATTTTCCCTAAATTGAAACATCTCAAAGAATGTCCATGCCAAATTTCAAGTCTCTAGCTTAAACGGTCGCTTCAGGAAATTACTATCATCAGTGAGTCAGTGAGTCAGTTACACATGGGGCTGTATATATTATAGATTTCTAAAACCTGACACTACACCTTTGTATGCCCTCTGGGTCAGAGCCATTTGGACAGATTTGCAACAAACTTCACACAAACCATCCTTGAATAAAGCCTGATAATACCTGAAAATTTCATTACAATCTGTTGAGATGTTTCGGAGTATATAGGCTACATACGTACATAAATAAATATATATATACATATACATACATACTTCTTCTATTATATATATAGATGTATTACATATTGAAATTTTGTCCTTTTTAATTTTGGGACTTTTTCAAGTGTTTTTACTAAAGTTTAATATACTTTCCCAAAATTTCCATGGGAAAATTAGCAAGTTTCTTATTTTTATGGAAACAACCTTTGCAGTTATTTACATATCAGATAAAATTATCTGGTTTTACTTTGGTTTCGAAAGTATAAATGAGTAAGAGAAATCGAAAGAGAGGTCGTTTTCTTTTTTTAGCATCCTTTGTTGGCAAATGTCTTGGCTAGTTATAGTGATAAAGTTGGCTCAACCTTCACCCAAACAGCACTGAATATTTATTCAACTTAAAATGAATATCGATTTGTACATTTAAACATCAAACGCATGTTCAATTGTTCAATTGATCAATTGATCATATATATATATATATATACATGAACTTGACACCTTTGTAGATCTCCGTATATATCCCAGGATTGTTGATCAGGGTAAGAGGACTATATATTTTATAAATATTTATGTATATAAGGCGAGATTGATTACAAGTTGTATTTAAGATGATTTCGGAACGATATATTCTATTATACATAGCATTTTTCCTAAAAATAACCATTTTAAAGCAATTGTTGATCATCTTAAAATTTGTCACATAATGTTGATCCCTTTGACAAACTACGGCGGCCATGACAGTTTGTATATACGATTATACAGAAAACTGCCTCCTTTGTTGATCTTAGATTTTGTCACATAATGTTGATCCTTCTGACAAACTACGGCGGCCATGACGGTTTTTATATACGATTATACCAGAACTGCCTCCATTGTTGATCTTAGATTTTTTCACATAATGTTGATCCCTCTGACAAACTACGGCGGCCATGACAGTTTGTATATACGATTATACAGAAAACTGCCTCCTTTGTTGATCTTAGATTTTGTCACATAATGTTGATCCTTCTGACAAACTACGGCGGCCATGACGGTTTTTATATACGATTATACCAGAACTGCCTCCATTGTTGATCTTAGATTTTTTCACATAATGTTGATCCCTCTGACAAACTACGGCAAAAACCTACGTTTCAAAACCTTTGTTCATCTGGCCAAGTGTATGTGTATATATATGCCGGTGTTGCCATTTATTTATTTATTGATTTATTCAAAATACATCATAGTACATCATCAAATTGGTATATGGTAAGTCAAAATATCTTAAAGCTATAATTAATTGTATAAATAAAAATAGCTGTAATAATAAATAAAATAACAAAATATTTTTTTCTTATCTACAAAAATTTAAAATTATTGTTGATATTTTTTTAATTGTTTGGGATAATTTTTCTATTTTAAAATTTTGGCTGGAACAAAAATTTTATTTCGCGGGTGAATTGTGTTCCAAACAAATTTCTGTTCTTAAATACTCGTGTATCGGTTAATACATTTAAGAATACATTTTACTGGCCTACCAAAAATTCTTCTAAAGAATTTTAAGCTTTATTCAGTAGCCACTCTTTTGAAAATTTTTAGTTTTTTTATTATTTTGAGAATGTCCATATTTTATAGAAAGTATTAATTTATCATATATTTTTGACCCCATTTACTGGAATGGAATAATTTGAGTCTTTATTGTGCTGGTTACAATGAATTTTTAAGCATAGTGTGATAGGTATGGGTTTGTTGAATGTGTCAAAGATTTCTGTTGTCAAGCTTAAAAAGGTGAGGATTTTTAATTTGAAAAAAAGTGGCTAGCAATTAATAATTTGATGGACGTTTGCTATAATCCTTAAAACTCTTTATTGTAATATTAAAATCTTTTTGGCTTGACTAGCTGAGCCCCAAACAATGAGTCTTTAATTCATGATTTAACAAAAATATGCATGATAGACGAAAATTTAGGTTTCAAGATTTTTTGTATCTGTGATTACATGAAGAACAAAGATAGCTGAGTTTAAGCGTTTGAATATGGTTTCTATGTGTAGAATTCAATTTAAATGTGAATCGAATTTATTCCTAGATAGTCAACAGTGTTTATGGACGAAGTGCTTTGGTTAGAGATACATTTTTGTCTGAATTGGAGGCAAAAAATACAACCATTTGTGTTTTTGATACATTCATTGACAAACCATTTGATGCAAACAAATCGCTAAAATTTTGTAGCTCTCTGGAGACTGTGGCTTGCAATGTATCATCCCTGGGTCCTTTGAAAATTAAAGTAGTATCGTCTGCATACAACAAATTTAATAAGTTAATATTTTGAAAAAGGTCATTCACATTAATTATAAATAAACAAAGGCCAAGAATTTATCGTTGATACACTCCGTATGGGGTATGTATGTGTCCATTCTGATCTGAAGATATTATTAAAATTTTGAATGAGGGTTTTATGTTTTCTTTTTTTAAGTATGAGATAAAAAAATTAAGTTAATTTTTTTTAATTCCTTGCAATTTCAATTTTTCAATAAGAATCACATGATCAATGCTATCAAAAGTCTTGGAGAGAGCTCCCATTGTCCTCTGTGACCTATCCTTCGGCACATTATCCATCATACATTTTAAAGCTTTTGCCTACAATTGTGCTTGATTGTGATTGTATAATGTGCACAATTTGCCAAATTGTGATGGATTTATCATTCTATTAGTTTCTAAATATTCTGTAATTTGAGTGGTTACTGTCTAACAGAGAAATCGGTTGATAATATATGAGGGGCTATTTAGACCCCCCCTTTTTTTTAATATAAGCTAATTGCTTTTTCCTTATCTTTCAACTTGTTTGCAATGGCTGAAATGCTAACAAAAACTTATTCAATTCATTTGCCTCATTCACAACACAATTTTGTTACATTTTAAAGCTTTTGCTTATAATTGTCATCGATTGTGATTGTATAATGTGCACAATTCGCCAAATTGCGCTGCATTTATCAGAATACCAGATGATCAAACTTTGCTCAATGGTGATTTACCAAATCACTTTGAATGAAAATGAAATTGTAGTGAAAATTAGATTGCATCATATTGGTATTTAATCCATCGATCTTGTTCAATAATTCTCCAACTTCCCAATGTGATCGTGTTGAGATTTGGTGGTTGTTCATTTAGGTTCAAATTAGTCATAATTACATGATGGTTCTCATGCCGATGTGTCTTAGGGCTTCATATGCCTAAAAACTCCTATAAAATTTAGAATAAATTCACAGATATTCGATCTAGATAGTTAATCTTAGATAGTTCGACAAAAAACGCAAATGACAACAGGAGAAAAACAATATTTAATTACAACTCCCCCGTCCTGTATAAGCTATGTAGCACTGAAAGCGGCTTTTTTTAGTAATGTATAAGTTAGTGGTCAACATAATGAATGAACCCGCACTATTATTATTATAACGAACTAAATCCTCTTTAACTCAACTTTCCAGGCATTACAGAATTTAAATAAAGATGTGACAAGAAAATTAGGAGAATCTAATTTTTTTGTGTGACCAATTTTGGTTAGATGTGGCATTTGTATTTTGGTTAAAATTCCTCTTTATACAAACCATTTTTCCATTAAGATTATATACTACTGGTAAAAACTTTTAAATTTGTCTCTTTCAAACAGGTAGTCTGATATGTGTATAGCATTGTGCATTAAATTTGTTTTAGTGTCACAGTAAAAACGTTATTAAATTTACACCAACAACCAACTATCTCTTCCTAGTTTACAGTAATTTGAAAACCCATGCGCAAAAATTAAGTGTTCTATTTTAATTTTTGTTAACTTTTGTTTTTGTATTAATCCATACCAATCTGATAACCCATAAGACCTACGTCAAAAATTTCAATTTCAAAATTTGTTTTTGTACAGGAAATGAATTTTTCTGGAGTTAAGTTACTAAACTTATTTTTGTGTCCAAATACACATAACCGGCTACATTTTGAGGAAAGGGTAAAACAAATAATTTGTTTCACACTATAGACACTCCTTATAAAGTATGGAACTGTGTTGATATTTCAGTACCAGTAGTTTAATTGCTCCTATTCAACTATCTTTTAACATGTGTTTGTCTATTGTACTGTCAACAGCTGTTTAATTTTGCAATTAAATATAAATTGTTCCCCATGTTAATCTTATGGACAAAAACGAACTTTATGGGTTTCCCGAGCCCTTCAGAGCACAAATATCAAAAATATAAAACCTTACTGCATAACTATGAACTGAGACGAATCTTATGACATCTCAAACATTAAATTTCGCCCAGAAATAAGGTAGGAGTAGTGCTTACAAAAAACGGCTTCATGTATTACATTAATACATGTTTTAGTATGATACCCCTAAACAATATTCCCTACCGGAGGTATATTATGGTCATAAAATTCATTAATATTATAAAATGGATAGTTAGTAAAAAAACCTTTAGTTTCTGTTTAAACTTTTTAATGCCACTCTCCCCTCCTATGTTATCTGGTAGATGATTTATGAATTTAACACCGCTATAAGATGGACATTGCTTATACTTTTCCTTTTTATGTTTTTTATTGTATATTTATTTTTATTTCTTGTTTCATAATTATGTATATCACATTGCCGCTGAAGATTTCTTTCATTGCTTCTTAAAAACAGTATGGTTCGATAGATATAAAGGTTATAGGCTGTCATGAATTGTAATTCTTTAAAAAAGTTTCTACAGGATTCTTATTCTTTTAACTTAAATATACAGCGGATAGCCTTTTTTTTTAACTAAAATTCTATTTAAGTTATAATTGCTTGTACCACCATATACTTCTATTACATACAAAATATGAGACTGTATTGTGGCAAAATAAACAGATCCTAGTGTTTCTTTACTGCAAATTTGTTTTAATCTCTTGAGTGCAAAAATTCCAGATGTAATATTTTTGCAAACATTATTTACATGAGAAGTCCAACAAAGCGTGTTATCCATAGTAAGCCCTAAAGATTTGGTTTCAGATGAGTAACTATCACAATCATTGTTTTGTTTTAAATCTTTTTGCCTGCAAGTAAATTGAATCAAAGTAGTTTTCTCTGAATTTAGCAAAAGACCATTACTGTTTAAATATTTTTTTGAAATTCCTATAGCATCGTCACAATTTTTTTACTGATGAACTAAAGTCTGTATCATAGATGTTTAGACTTATGTCGTCCGCATATAGTGAAACTACATTGTTCAATATGATCATAAAGATATGCTGGCATACCTCCCAAATAACATAGGAATAAGAAAGGGCCCAGTATAGGCTGGCCAGTATATACTGGCCGGTAGGTCCAGTATATCTTGTCCGTATCTCTGAGGTACAGAATAATTTATATTTTTCACTTGGGATACAGCATAATAAACAAAATTCTTGTTGCAATAGTTTATTTTACATATTGCTTACGATCCTGCAAGTTAGATTTATTCCAATTTAATTCTTTACCATCAATACCATAACCTTTTAGCTTATTTAGTAAAGTTGAATGGTTTACACTATTGAAAGCTTTTGTCATGTCAAGAAAAGCTCCAACAATATAGTTTCCCTTATCTAAGTTTTCCAAGACAGTTTCTACATAATTTACAAGAGCAGTTATCGTGGATCTTTTTTCTCGATACTCATGTTGTTCAACATCCAACAAGTTATTTTGTTCAAAATAGGATATCAATTGTAGAAGCATACCTTTTTTCTAAAATCTTGGAAAGAGCAGGTTGAATTGCCAATGGACGATAGTTAGGAGGATCAGTGTGTTCTCCTTTTTTATAAACTGGTATTACTTTTGATGTTTTTAATTCTTGGGGGTACACTCCGGTTATGAGGGATGTATTTATTACATGCAAAGGTGGTTTGATAAGATTTGATTTAACCTCTTTAATGAGCTTTATAGGTGTTTGGTCATGCACTAGTGTAACACCTTCCCAATGTAGTGAGTTTGTTTCCAAGTTTTTTGCTTTTAATATTTTGAATTTTTAAGATTTGGCCATTGTGGTCAGAGAGAGTGGTGATTAAGCATTCTACTTCGACTGATTCTTTGTTTAGATTGGTGATGAAATTGTCTATAGCAGTTTCACTTGTTTCTGTCACTCTAGTAGGTATTTTAAGTGTATAAAAGAACCCATTCATATTAAGAACGTTTACAAACTCTGATTTCTTCCCATCTACTTTAAGTACATCTACATTAAAATCCTCTCCCACTAAAACAATTGGATTTATCTTAACGATCTCCTACAAAAAAATATTCAGCTCCCTAAGAAACCTATCTGCGTTTTCTGAAGGGGTTCTATATACCCCTGGCACAATCACCTTAGTGTTATCTACCGGAATTTCCACTGCGCAAGCTTCAAAGATCATTTCCTCGTTTAAATTAAGTTTTTTAAGAGTTATTCCTTTGCTTATGGTTATCCTATCTGTAATTAATATTAAAACACCCCCACCTTCATGAAAACTTTTTTTAAATAAAATTAACAATTTTAAAGCAATATATTTTTAATTTGCTGCTTTCGTCTTCATTTAGTTTCTGTTCAGTTAAAATAACGACTTCGGGTTTTATCTCATCCAATGTAATAATCAATGCATCAATTCTAGACTGAAGGTGCTGAATGTTTTGATGGAAAACTTTAAAAAGACCCCGATTACATTTAGTATTTTCTTGTATTACAGAGCGCTTTATTCTTTTAGTGACATTATTTTTTGTTGACTTTAAATTAATTGATTTACTTACTATCTTATTATTTGTCACCGTTTTAATTCCAGAATCTGAGCTTATAATACTTGTAAAGCTAATTACATTGTTATTTAAATTTAAGTCTAAGTCAGAGGTGGAAACTGGTTCATATTGGCTAAAAACTATTATCTATATGAGTAGCAGTCTTTTTTAGGTGATCAGGTGACATGACCTGTGTGGGTAGAAGGATGTCCTGTGCTGTTGATGAAGGTTGTTCCCCTGAATGTTGCTGGAAGTCCCTCTCTTGCAATAGAGACGAATCTTGAGTTTCCTTTTGTTGCTTGTTAGATCTTAAGAGTGTTGATTTTTTCTTTAGTTTAATTTCTTCTTTAATTTTTTTTAGAAACTCTGAGTGAGAGAGTCCATTTCGGAGCGCTCTTTGAGACCCTTGGTCTTGGGATATAATTATCACTGTTGCTCCTGTACTTTGTTAAAATTGATGAAGGTTTTCAACCAGGTGGTGAGGTTTGATGTTGTCCCTAACGCTGCCTATGGGGGAACAGATTAAGGTTTTGAGGTTTTTTGATTTAAAATGTTTTGTTAAGTGTTTGAAAGCCGAATCATAAGATTCTTTTGTAGGTTTTCCATTATACCTGTCCTTTGTCACTAAACTATAGTGCTTTGACATACCTCATAGCGCCCTAACCAACTACGCCACGCTGCTCTCTCTCTCATAGTAGAGATTGTTAGCTTATTTGGCCGGTTGATACCCAAGTTTTCTTGCGTTTAACATTTTCCTTGGATGCCTTTTTAATTTTTTGTCTTCCCAAATACGTTAAGTCTTAATTATAATCTTAACGAGGTCTTATCATTAGGTTATACTGTCTTAGGTCTTATAACTAAAATAGGTGTTATATAATCTCTTGACAGATACATTATAATGTGTAAATGTTTAAGAAATTACGGTTGATAGCTTATTAATATTAATGTTAGAAATTGATAGTAGATCGTAAAATTGTACATATTACATAATTATCGTTTTATTACTAGTAGAATACAAGATTTTTCTCAGTTTTATGTTTCTGCTACTTTGTAATTATATATTGTTTTTATTTTCTTCTAGGCTAAAATTATTTTGATCAAGATATACTGTAATCAGTGTATTTTTTATAACTGATAATGATATTCTTTGTATAGGCTACTAAATACTCATTAATATTTTAAGTTAATAACAATAATTAATATTATTATGAGAGAAAAACAAATAAAAATTGGTATTTAATTATGATGGAAGACTTTTAATTTTTGTTTGCGTTTTTTGACATTATCAGTAATCATCTAAATCATTCTTTTAATTCACATGAAAACCAAATACCGGGTTAGGCAAAAGTCTGGACACCCCCAGTTAACTTTTTAACGCGTTGCAGCAAAAAACCTAACTCGGCACATGTTAATAACATGAAAAACTGCACTTTTTTTATCAACTACACATTTTTTCCCCTGCCCCCAAAATGGGGTATTTTGGGAGCAGCCCCAAATTTTCAAATGTAAACCCCTATTGAGTGACCCCTCATTTTAAACGGTTTATCAAGAGAAATTAAATGGCACAAATCAGAGGTCGATATCTCATCTCTAATCAAAATGACAGCCATTTTAAAATTCGAGAAGGGTAAATTCACATTTGTTAAAATTAAATCGGAAAATAGCTTTTTAATCGAGAATATCTGGAATTATTTTAGAATCGAACCTACTAGTTCATTTCTGCTACTAGGTTCAATTCTATAATAATTCCAAAAATCATCGATTCTAAAAAGCTATTTTAATATTTAATTTTAACGAATGTGAAATAACCCTTCTCGAATTTTAATATGGCTGTCATTTTGGTTAGAGATGAGATAAAGACCTCCGGTTTGCACTATTTCATTTCTCATTTGATAAACCACCATTTCATTTGATAAACCGTTTAAAATGAGGGGTCACTCGATTTGGGTTTGCATTTGAAAATTTGGGGCTGCCCTTAAAATACCCCATTTTGGGGATAGGGGCAAAGTTGTGTAATTTATGAAAAAGTGCAGTTTTTCATGTTGTTAACATGTGTCGAGTTTGGTTTTCTTCTGCAACGTGTTAAAAAATTAATGGGGGGTGTCCGGACTTTAAGTTGTTTGCCCATCTCAAATTTTGAAATGGCTGCCATTTTGGTTAGGGTTGAGATATTGACCTCCAGTTTGCACCATTTCATTTCACTTGATAAACCGTTTAAGATGAGGCGGTCACTCAATAGGGGTTTACGTTTGAAAATTTGGGGCTGCACCCAAAATACCCCATTTTGGGGGTCGGGGCAAAGTTGTATAATTTATGAAAAAAGTGCAGTTTTTCATGTTGTTAACATGTGTCGAGTTTGGTTTTCTACTGCAACGTGTTAAAAAGTTAACTTGGGGTGTCCAGACTTTTGCCTAACCCTGTAGTAAGTTTAACAATAATTTTATAAATAATATATTTTTGAAATAATTTATATATTTTTAGAATAATTTGAAAAATATTTTAGAATTAAGTTTTATAGTAAAAAATGTAACATTTTAAAAATAAGTTAAATATATTATAGTTTTTTAAGGTTTTAAAAATTATTTTATTTTAAAAAATTTACAATAATTATTAAAACCCTTATTAATTTATAAAACAATTTTTAAAATGTTTTATTAAATAGGGATAATAATTACAGAATTCAAATTTCAAAATAATTTTTAAAATAGTTTTAAAAATATTTTCCTTTAGTAATTTATTTTAAAACGTTTTATAATGAATAAAATCATATTATAATCTCTTTAGTGCTACCTGGGTAAAGCAATGTGATGACCGAAGACGGATCAGGAATTGTGGAATTTCTTTGTAAAATTTTACTGCTGTATATAACAGGAAGATCAACATTAGTAGTGGGAAAAAGCCACTCCTGGCACAGATCAGCTGCCCCCCGAGCCACGTGCCGTGGCAGCTGGTGCCAGCTGCCATGTCACATAGCTTCCGGTGGGGGTTAGAGGGTATATATGAGATGCTGTAGTTATATGTTATGCCATATAGGTTGGGGTGGAGATGGCGATAGTGTTGGCGTTAGGGTGAAGTGAATTTGCGCATATAATTAAAATTAAAAGTTAGTTCAAAATTGAAATTCGTCGGTGTTAACGAAACTCTAACAGTTGAAGAAAAATTAAGAGTTAGTTCAAAATTGAAATTCAAACTTATAACTGAGATGTGGAAAATATGTCAAGGTCATCCAGAGTAAGTTTTAAAAAATTCTATCCAACTATCACCAGAAATAGTTTTAAGTTGAAGTAGTTGGTGATAGTGGGATAATTGATTCGTGCCATGGGAGAGGTGTTTCTCGTTTGAAAGTTGGCGATCGAATGAGAAGTGCCGCCTAGGGAGAGGGCTTATAAAATGGCAACCTTCCCCCCACCACCCCTTCCCCCACTCCTTTAGACCAATAACCGGTCGCCGACTCTATGTGGTGAAACTGAACTAGACATGGCGGCCGCCATGGATAATTCTAACCTCAAACCTTAGTTTTGCATTGGTGAGCATGCGCCACCCCCACTCCTTTACCTTTCTTTTATATTTTTAAAACCGAACAGATGTCCGGGCAGCTGCCCCTATGGGCAGGTGTTGGGGGCAGAAATGTTAAAATATTGGGGTGGAGATGGCAATAGCGTTAGCGGTCGGTTGAACTGAATTTGCGAATAAAGTAACTAGGGTTGAACTAAAAGTGTACATAAATTAAAAGTTAGTTGAAAACTGAAATTTGACGGTGTTAACAAAACTCTTAATAGTTGAACAAAACTAAAAGTTAGTTTAAAACTGAAATTCAAATTTATAAATAGGATCTGGAAAGTATGTCAAGGTCATCCAGAGTAAGTTTTAAAATAGCCTACCCAACTACCACCAGAAATAGTTCTAAGTTGAACTAGTTGGTGATAGTAGGATAGGTTGAAGTAACTTTTGAATTTTATTAGTAAATATACAATTAATGTGCAACAGCAGAGTTTAAACAAGTTGAACTTTTGTGATGAATTACAGAGTTGTAAATGCAAACATTGACGACGATGAGAAGGTAAATGCAGAGTACCCAGATGATGTATTTGAAAAGCTTGAACAAATGTAACATTTCGAGTTGGTTTTCCCATTCCATTTCCAATCGTTTAATTTCCAATTTCAATTTATCCTCTTCCATTCTAGTTACGAAGGGAACTTCATCCATCATATCCATCATGATTGTGTTAGTGTTTGAAATTTTAGTGATGTTGATAGTTCAGAAGTCGAAGAAGGAATGAGAAGTGAAAGGGAGAAATGTTAGTTAAATAAAGAAGTGGTGGGGGGAAGACGTTGCTCTTAATTATTACCATCAGTAGTGTCAGATGGTGCAGGAGTTAGATTTAGTAAATTGTCTTCGTCCGAACTTTCAAACTTATCACAAATAGGACAATCGTATGTTATTTCCAAATTCATTTTGATGGTTGTAAAATTATCTACAAGTTCTTGTAAAATATTAAAAATGTCTTGTAACTCTTCTTTAGAGTTTATTTCAAAACTAGAATTCATTCGGACCAATGGAGAGTTGTTCATTGTTGGAGAGTCGGTGATGGAATGAGGATTGGCGCATAGGGAGGGGGCTTATATAATGGTGACCTTGAGCAGGCGTCTAGGGAGGGGGGCTGTCTAGGGAGGGGGCTTTTATATGGGGAACCTTGAGCTTATGATTGAATAAAATGTTTAGTTCTTCTTCTTCGTCTTTAAATTCAATTATTTGAACCGAAGTAGTTGTTTCATCTTCTTCACTTGATGAAGAAAACAATTCACCAGGATTTAAATATTGAACTACAATTCTGAACCATCTTATAGGATATTCGTCAATAATAGAAAGTAAGTTTTGAAACAATTCTTCCATGTCCTCCCTGTCCGTTATTATATGTTCAAACTTGATAAATTTGTTTTCCATGTTGTTAGTTAGAGTGTTGAAAGTGGAATGATTTAAAGTTGAATTTAATATTATATAAAAATTACAACCGGTAGTGGGGGAAATCTCAAGGTCATCCAATTGAAGTTTTAAAAAAGAATGGAAAACTGAAATTACACATTTGATGGTTCTACAGGATCGGAATACCAATCTGATCTGTATTTACATCTTTTTATCATGTGTGTACAAAAATCATCTTGATGAGAATTGGTGCGTTGACAATGAGCAAGATCTAGAGGGTGAAATTTGAAACATCTTTGAGGACAACATGTATGAAAATATCTTGATTTGTAAAATTTGAAAGTTCGCAATTCCGGTGGTGGTAGTTGTTTTGTTTTGCATTTGCAATAACAAGATCCGAAGAATTCACATTTAGTACAAGCTAACCCATCCACCATCATTGGTCCTAAATCTGTACACTGTTGTTCACAACAGTAACGAGGTTTGTACTTGTATTTTTGCTCTTCCATGTTGATGCTGCGGAGTCCAGTGAAAGAATAAGTGTGTATAGTGTTGAATAGCGAGTTTTATGTACTATGAAAAGTGGTGGGGGTAATTTCAAGGTCATCCAAACGGAGTTTTAAAAAATTATACCTTACTAAAGTAAGGAATGTTGATACTTAAGAAGTTTGTTTCTCTTTGTTTTCTTCAGATTTTTTATCTTTCTCAGCTTTAGCCATAGCAACTAGTTCTTCTATTGATAGCGGATGTACTTCAGGAAATTTCAAAATTAATTTAGCTTGGTATCCTTCTTTAGCTAATACATCTATATCTTTAGTCATTTGTTCAACAGTGTTGTAATCTTTTCCATAGATTTTTCCATCAAGTTGAATCATCATTCTGTACAACATTTTCTTAAATAGGTCTTGTCGTGGTGAGAGCTGAGAAGCAAATGATTATTTATTCAAGTATCACATCCTTTTTATTAACTCACATTCAACACGTGATTCTTTAGTTGTAGTTTTGTTTGTCAAAAGTTATTCAACATTGGTAATATTTTTGGAACTTGATGTTATGTTGACCAGTAGGCGATGAAGAAGTTGTAGGTTGTGTAGAAATAAATATTTCATCATCACAATATTTTGTTTTAGTGAACATCCTTGTATTAGTAGCACTAACATCAACAGTTAAGTGATAACCACCGGTAAGTAAAACTCGCATTTCGTTGGTTAAATCTTCGAGTTGTTCAAAAGTTGTAATGGTGTTGGTATCATAAGATGCACACTTGACTTTGAGAGACATCTTTTAGTTTTTATATTAAGCGATAGAGTGAGCGAGATGTGTACGGTACGAAAGGTAGTCGTAGACTGATGAATTTCCCAAGTAGATTTTCACTTTTATAATCACACAAAAGTGGGTCAAGGTCATCTTGTGGAATTTTTAAAAAAGCAACATATTGTAATGTACAAAGACATCACAATATGTTGCTTCTTTTAATTTTTTTGTTTTTTCTTTATATCATATTTATTGAAAAACAATTACAAACAAATATTTACAATGTTATGTACAAACTAATCAATAGTAGGTGTTACATGAATTGTAAGTTCAGTAGAGTTATTTCCACTTGGTCCGTGCGAAACCAAATAGAGTGCGCCAGGTTGAACTACACGAAGATCTTCATTTTGAAGAAGTTGTACAAAACGTGTAGGTAGGAAGATTTGAAACTTCGGTTCGTCACCAACTGTATACGGTGCCTCGCTCAATGTGCAATTAATAGCATCACCTACTGAAGTTTCCATTTTCTTGATCGTATGAATGATGTAATGTTTTTCTTCTTTTAGTTCAGAACATTTCTTCGTAGGTAGAATTGATGATTTAGAATGAGCGTTGAACTGATCGACCAAATTTTGAAGTAAGTTCTGCGATGCCATCTTGATGTTATTGTTAATTTTCTTGTAAATAAGAATGTCCGTTGGAGATGTTGTCTCTTCGGAGGTTCGAGTAATACTCATGCTGCGTCATGGTAGCGCTCTCACTTTTATAATCGACACTACCCCCACCACTTTTTTGAAGGAAACTATTCAAGCGGTAGGCATTCTTTAAAGCGCACTGCGACCTTCGATGTTTAAAACTTTTTGATGAAATACAAAGTTCGTTGAAGTAGCATTGGAAATCTTTATCAATTATTGCATTAATCACTTCGTTGCTTGTAAATGATTGTATCCAATTTGCTTTTTCCAATCCTCTTGTGTAGATAATTTTAAACTCTTTGCAATAATGATTCATAATGTGCGGCATCATGTTATAATTAATGAAACCTTCATCCCATCTTAAGTTGTGAAAATGTTTGTTCAGCCATTTGTTTGTAACTTTCGCTTTAGTTGTTAGTCTATTAAATGGTACTGGAGGTTTGAACAAATAATGATAAACTACTGATGTGTTCATGTCCAAGATTACTAATTCTTTAATAATAAAATTACCATCATTTCCTCGGAAAGCTTGAAATTCAATTATACCTCTTTTAACTTCCATTATGTGTGGTGCATTAGAAAACGAAACCCGTTTATTCATGATGAAGTCTTATTAACAACTGACTTAAAAATTGAATGAGCCGACGTTTATAACAGACAGGATTGTTCTTCTTCTTTCACTTCTTGTGCCACTTCATCGATATTAAAATTGGTGTGATAGTTGTTTAATTGTCTCCACATTTCAACTTCTTGAGGTATTCTATTAAAGATTGAAGTATCTATGGGACCGTATAAAATTGGAACAAAAGGTTGTTTGTCCAATGTATCAATTAGATAGTCTTTAATTATTGCACTTGAAAATATTAGTTGTTTCAAATATCTGGTGACAGGACCGGTAGTACAACTTAAAGTGTAAAATTCTTCTTTAGTAAAATATAATTTAACATTGTGGGTAGTTAAATCTCTGAAGCGAACAATTTGTCCTCCACGATGTTTTACTATATCAACTTCAATATTTGATTCCAATAAACTTAATCTTGTTCTTCTTCCAAATGTGTTGTTACTTAAATAGCACTCCAAAAGATGTAAATGTTTCATGAGAGATTCCCAAGTAGTTTCACTGAAAGTAACCATTTTGTTTCCATGATTTAAAATAACAATTGGTGAATAATCCATTGATTTTAAAATTCCAACTGATATACTTTTTGTCATGCATGAAGAAATTGGGTAGATAATCCGAAGAAATACTTCTGTTAAAATATTGGTTGTAATGTTAACTTCAACCTTCTTCCTTTTTACTTCTTTTTCAGCTTCTTCTTCTTCTCTCTTCTTATGTTTGTTAAACTTTAGGAACTCGTCCATTTCTCGTTCAACTTGTTTTTCTATATCTGAACTATTATCATCTATTAGAGGTGTATTTTCTTCTCCGTTAGTAGAATTCATCTTGCGAATGATGTTTCCCATACGACGGTTGAAGATAGAATGAAGTTTCCACTAATTATTTTCTCGCTTTTATATTTTTCGTAAAATCCTTGAAATTTATACAATTACATAATTGTTTGTTTTCAACTTGTCTTTCACAAATAAAATTCTAACCTCAAAAATTGAAGCAGATAATTCTAACCTCAAAAATTTGCAGTCGTTGTACAATTCTTCTTAAAGTACATTCTTCACAATTCCGGTCAGCGGTGTGTAAGTAACTATTTTATCATGTAGAATTAGACAGTATGCCGAAGTTCCATCCGCTACTGGTTCTTCAAATTCCATTTCAATTTTTATATCCACACTTGATGATTTTACCGATTCATTTTGTTTTGAACAATCGATTACAATTATTGGAGCCTTGGAATAATACTGGTCAGGTGATAATAGTGGTGTATTATTTTTTCCATAATATGACGATTGAAATCTTGCATACATATCGTATAAAATGGAAAAACGTTTTTTGCTGAACATGACATTCAAATTGTCATAGGGAAAGAATTGAGAGTTTAGAAAAACTTTACAATTCTTTATTTTACAGTGATCAAATTGACCAGCATTTGCAGTGATAACATCTTTTCGCTTAGTTTGAAAACCGAGTATTATGTACCTTGCTCGTTCCAAGTAAGTTGATGTCTTGACGGTCCATGTTTGTCGTTCTGTCTGAGGTAGTGTAGGGTATTCATGAAATTCCCAACTTCGGAATGGCATCACAATATCACGGTCAGATTTCAACTTTCTCAATAATAGGATTCTATGTTCATCAGCTAATCTTACATGAGGTACTCTCCAAACAACTTTATCCAACTGTAGTTGCCATTCCAGTTTATCTTCCGTAGTTGCAGGGTCTGCAAGTATCAAGTCCTTATTAGTTGAAGATCTGAGTAATACTAATTCTTGTTTGACATTTATTATTACCCGTTTGTAATCTTCAGCGAATCCCAAAAGCAATCGTAAAGGTACATGAAAATCAAAGTGACCGTTGGAAGCTGGTGTTATAGTGTCTTTATCGGGGGCAACCCATCCGGCAGTGACTATTGAATTCTTCTCATGCGGTGTTAATGATGTTAATCCTTTCAATGTCGTTGTTAAACCAACCTTTTTTGTTGAATCAACCGTCACCCCTGATATTTCATATCTTATTTCATCAAAAAGATATGCCATCGGGTTATTTATAAAAGGAACTGTTGAAGCAGTTTTTCCATCCAATTTTAATACCCGTCCTTCGATGTACAAGTAACTTTCACACGGTAAAGTGTAAATATCTTGTTGTTGAATGGGGATCCTTATTTCATCGTTATTGTTTAATTTTGATGAAGTGTAAGGGTTGTGCGTGTGATATTCCTTCTCCCATAGTGTTTCGTCGAACGTTGGTCCTTGAGATATATCCAGGATATCCATCGCTGTTAAGTTTCAATCCAATCTTCTGTAGAAAACGAATGTTTTCCGATGTTAACTCTTCCAATGTCGAGGAGCTACTGAGCTTCCGACTCTTCCGTTGCGGTTTAAATGATAATCCCATGTTGACTTTTATGTTGCTGCTCTGATGTGTATCCGTATAGTAATTGTTTCTCCTCTAAAGTCAACACTATGACCGTCTTGATCCAATATGTTCAGTACGATGTCTGAAATGAAACCGGTGTTTAACGGTAGGTATATCAAGATTTGTGGCTTCTCAACAATTTTAAAACCGGGAGCCACTGTTGGATAAAATGTATGTAAAATATGTTGATTAACTCCATCTCTATACGATCCGTGTATAATTGTTGCACGTGACATCGATACTATTTACTTTCAATATTGTTACAGTTGAATCACCTGAATGAGTAGTTCCAGGAGTTAAGATTTTCTTTTTTGTATCTGTAAATCTAAGTAAACTGCCAATCGACTGTTCCAAGCTGACATCAATATAATATTTCGAAGTTATTTCTGCTTTTAAAGTATTATTGTTTCCTTTAACGGTGATATTGTCTTCTCCGAGTTGTTTCTGTAATAATTGGTTTATATCATCGATTTCATAAGCTCCAGTAGGAAATGTAATTATTTTCAATTCTGAGTATTTTCCTGCAGCATCCTTAGTTTCATAATAATGTAGTAAATTGTTCTTCCCTTCCGTAACATTGGGAATTGAGTTGTAGGTAGTCAAATCAAGTAATGCCGCTTCCCATAATCGTTCCTTGGATAGACGCAATGCTGGGAACAGCGTACTTTTCAATGTGGATGAATTTCCACTCAATGACACTGTATACGATGACATCTTAAAGCTGACTGACACTTTTCGCTAGAAACTCCAAACATAAATGTCCACATATTTCAGTATTGTTAGGTTGTTCTCTTTTGTAATTGTAAAAAATGTTTTTGGAGTTTCGAAAATAATGTTGAAGTTCTTTTGGCGGTGGTAGATTGCCAAAACTGTCAAAGTAGTAAACGGTTTGTCCGAGCTTTTTATAGCATACCCAATGAGTGCCTGGACCATAGGGTGGAATCCAAATTTACTATTCCAGTTTCATTTTTCCATATTTTAGTTGGTAATGCATCTTTCATAAAAACTCCTCGAAAGAATGGTATTTTCAAACATTTTACATAATCATTTAACTGATGATTTGTTAAGGCTTTATTTGGAATTATCAATTGATTCTTCTTATTTAGTACACACGGTATGGTCTTAGGTATAAACCTGCTCCGTTTTTTACCATTGCCAAACAGAAGTCTTCTTTACACTTGCCTTATGAGTTCTACGACGTCCTTTTTTAATGTTTCCACCTCTTTTGGGA
The DNA here is from genome assembly GCA_030545055.2 of Neoaliturus tenellus. Taxonomy (NCBI): domain Eukaryota; kingdom Metazoa; phylum Arthropoda; class Insecta; order Hemiptera; family Cicadellidae; genus Neoaliturus; species Neoaliturus tenellus. Next base: position 17,482,565 of record CM061532.1, on the reverse strand, counting down.
GCGCCTCTCTTTGCAGGTCTTCCTCTGCGACGTCTTCCACCACCTAACTTTGCTTTTGTCTTCATGGCTGTAGTTACTGCCCAAGCCGATGCTTTTTCTGCAATACTTGCGTCACTTGATTTTACTCTTTGCCAAGCTTTTTCCGCTAGAATTTTATCTGCTATTGATCTATTTTGTTGAATCTTTATACTTTGAATATGCTATATCGTGTTCTTTGCAAGCTTGATCTAATTTATTAATTCCAGGATCTCCTCTTGCTAAACGTTTTGCCACTTAGTTCCAGGTCCACAATATTGATAACCTCCAGGAATATGTAATTCGTATGGTAGAGCGTCTATCGCTCGATTTACAATAGCACCAACAGGTATCCGTTTAAGCAGGGATAACGCAGCTGAAGTTATACCACGTCCTCTCTTGTTGCTGTCTTGATGATGACTGAGTGATACAGCCTTCATTATGTAGTCTTATATAAACTGGCGTGTTTACTCCACAAGATACTTTACATAAATGAATAAGTTATGTATAATTTTATATATTTAAACACTTAGTTATTCAAATTAATGATATACTGATTTATAATTCTATTTTTAATCCAAGCTTCCCGTTCATCGGGTTGAATTATCACATGACTCGTTGTACTAGCTATATGATTATGGGTATCAATAAGTAAATTGCCCACTATTCTTATTAAACAATCTAAATTTACAGCATCTTTTGGATGTTGAGGATCATGTAATTGCATAATACGTTTATCATTACATGTGTAAGCTGTTGAATCACTTTTTGATGTTTTTATGACTTGTCCAATAGTAGCAGCATCATTTGAATCTTCACCTGGTAAAATATTTAATTATTTTCTTCATCTTTGCATCATATTGGGTCCCAAAGTGTTTATCCCAAGTTATTGTTTGTTTCATTGTAACACAATCATTTTCTTCGTAACCAGGATAAATATCTTTTATTCTTCTATTACGACCATTGTATGTACCTAATGCCACCACCACTCGCAATTAATGTTTGTACCATTAGAGGTACATCTGAATCTTTTATACCAAATCTTCCATTGTTATTGTTTTATGTCCTGCATCCCATTCATCATTATTTCCTTGCATTAAATTAAACTTTTCATTTCCATGTATAAATTTATCTCCCCCGCTTAAAACGGCATCTTCATGTTTTACAAAATTGGATGTTTCCTTTTTTAATTCTTTAGATAATTGTTCCATAGTAACAGCATCTTTTGGTTGAGAACCAAACTTTACATTTGTCAATGTTTTACCATGACAATCGATTTCATTAACATCTTGTAAAATACAGTTGTCCTTGATGTATTTTAGGTTTACAGCATCACCGTCTTCCTTTGGGTATCCAATGTTCATTTATAATAAATTTATAAAAAGAATATCCATGTTTAGTTTTTTCCGGTATTATAGAATGTAAATATTCTTTATTAACTGAATCTTTATCATTTTTGGGATTTCCCACGTTGGTTTATTCTATAATTTCCAGCATCATATGTTTGTCCATCTTTTAAGTTGTTACCCCATTGCAATTTTAAAGTATTTGAAAGTTCAGATGATAAGTACTCTTTAGTAATTGCATCAGAACCTTCAGTTGGTTTACCAACATTAATTAATCTATGTGATTTAACATCATAAGTATTCTTATGTAATTTCAATGATGTTGAAGTAGCTTCTTTTACTGTCTTTAAATTTGCTCCATCAGTATCTTCTTCTGGATCTTTAACTAATTTTAAACGTTTATTACTTATGTTATAGTCACCTTCAGGTGTTTGCGGTATCCGCTTCTTTTTCTGTCTTCTCCAACTTGCACTCCTAATGCGGAGTAGCGTCCGAACTTGTCGACGCTCATGTTAGAACTGACACATTATATGCCTGCAACTCTTATATATCCGCGGGAAATTATACAATTATGCCGCGATTCCTGAGTTCGTCAATCAGAGCTACCCATTCATTATTTAAACCTGTATGACCAGCTTCCATGGCTTCATGCAATAGTCTCATTCTATCAACCAATTTATTGATATCGTTGTAGTAAATCACATTCGTATTGTATAGATTTTCATCAATCCTTTACCAGATGTTGAAGTATCTCCTTTACTCTTTTTACCATGTTGTTCAAGAAGTGATAAATCCATAAGTGATAAAGATTTTCTTTTCAGTGGTTGTCTCACCGCTGGTGCAGTACGTAATGTTGGGCAATTGGTCGTGGAGGAAACAACTTTTTTATAACGATGTTATATTTTGTTTGCACGTGAACGATTAATCATTGCATCCTTTGAGTAGTTTCTTTTATGAGCGTTAGTATTTTGTAGAATCTCCTTAAAAACACTTAAATCTTTGGAGAATATCTTAGTGGTATGTTTTTAAAAATTATTTCATATAATCCTTTTGTTCCTTTATATCTATGCTCACCAATAATGATGTAATCGTCTTGTGTTATTTCAAGCTTTGAATCGCCGATCTTCAATTTATTCCCATCAATTCTTGCTCCATATACATGTGATCTACTCAAATTTGGGTTTGATTTCATGTCATGTAGCATTTTCATTATATATTTCTTCCAAGAGGTCCATGTTGTAATATAGGCGCTACTCAATTGAGTTAAATTTGGAATAGATTGTTCAGCTTCAGGTATTGGCTGTTCTCTTCCTTTTCAACAATTGGTTCTTCTTCTTTTGTTTCTTCTTGCTCACTAGCACTTGTATATGAATCATCATCTTCTTCTTTTTTAATGCTGGTACATCTTGTTTTAGAAACTGGTAGTAAAACATCTCCTTCATACGAGGTTTACCAATAGTTTCTGATATCTGTTTTAAAGGTTCCGTAATAGGTTTAAATGTAGTCTCTAAAAATTCTTCTCTTTCACTTAAACCCATCCTCAATGCACGATTCTTCATCCTAATAGAATCACTCAGTGATTTTATTTCTTTCAATAGTTTTTCTTGATTCACCATGTTACACTGTGAAGTTCAACATGTAACTAGATGTAGCATCGGTAGTTCAACGCATAAATACAAATTTATCCTACCCTATACGATATCTACCATTTTTAATATCTTCTTCCTTCATAATAACGAGAAAGCTATATTTCTCATTCCGATGCTTTGCCACACATCTCTTTAAATTTTTCAAATGGCATATCTGCATTTACATGATCATTATATATATGCTTTAAATTTGTTTCATCTTGCTTGAAGATGATCAACATATTTGCATTGTCTCTTATAAGTTGTTTTGGAATTTTACTGTATGTTTGACCAATGTAAATGCTATCAATATTATGATGTCTTCCCATAGCAAAATAATTCCTTATTGTGTCATGATTTTCACAATAAACATCGTCAAATATAAAAATAGAAAATGGTTTTCTTCATTTGGTTGCATAATTGTTTCACTGGCATTAAACTTGTAAAAATTTACTTCAGGTACACTTGCAAGTACTTTATCCAATAATTGATATTTTGGTTGTTGCAATGATTTTGAAAAAATATATATATTGTTAAAACGCAATCCTTTAGGATTAGTAATAAGGTTAAAAACAACATTAGTTTTTCCACAATTTGAAGGACCAGTTATTAGACATCTTATCGTATTTGGTAGTAATTCACCATGTTTTCCATGATTTAACTTATCATTGTCAACTGTCAATTCATCAATGTTATTGATATTAAATCGATCTTTTTTGTTGTACAATCTCCATCTTGTATAAAGGTTAAACACACAATGAGCTATTAAACAACTATACTAAGTCTTTTGAAGGAATCCAAGAGTCTTCACTTTTATCAAACCCTAACCACCGGACTTTAACCATATCCTTTTTCCTTTGTAAAATCTTCTCGACAAGATATACATCACCAACTGTTGATTTCAACAATTCGTGTCCGTAGAATCCACCTTGAAGTAATTCACCTTTGTTATCCTTTAATAAATAGGTTTCAGGTATAGTGGTTGCACTTTATAAATTGTAAATACTTCATTAGTCCAATTTGGTAGATATTTTTACTAAATACACCTTTGTATTTGCTTATACGAACTTTATCGTTGACCTTGAACTTCTTTGGTTGCAATTTTTCCAATTTCGGTGTTGTATTATTTTTAATGCGTTGTAATACAATTTTGGCATTAGCACTATTTACCTGGATAGGTTTCATTCCAATGGTACGATGATATTTGTTGTTATACTCTTTTATAAGTTGTGGTAATATGTCATACCACACGTATGATCCTCGTTTTGAAAATTGTTTATACATCGCACCTTTTAATGTTCTATTGAATCTTTCAATTATTGAAGCTTTAACTTCAGAATTTGTAGAATAATGATTTATTTGATATTTCTTCATCAAAGCTCCAAAGTCTTTATTAAAATATTCTTTTCCATCATCGGTCTGTAGATGTTTAATTTTAAATTTATTTCTTTGTATTGTGGTTTCCATAGCTTTTGTAACACTTTTACCAGTCTTATCCTTCAATGGTAAAGCGTCAGCTATTTTAGTAAAACAGTCTATAATTGTTAAAATATATTTAAATCCTTTGTTTAATTTACTGTGCGGTATCATTTCAATGAGATCAGCTTGATAAAGATCATTCATTCCTTTAATGATTGTACTTCTTCTTGGAAATCTTCTTCTTGCTGGTTTATGTAGTTCATTTACAATCTTGTCCTTCACACTTTCCATCTTCAGATGTTGCTTGTACACCGCATGTAAAAATACTGATCCATAGAATAGTTTATTCTCATTTATATAGTTTAAATATAGGTCAAGGCCATTTCATATTAGTGTAAAAAATAGGGAACATGGCATTGGGCTTGCCATGTCCCCTCTTCTTTACGGAAAGGAAAAAGGAAGAAGGTAGAGGACGAAGAATTAGGTTTACTGGTCGATAGGTTTAGAGAGTAGTGGCCGAATGGTAAAGTATTAATTTTATCTTCTAAAATATGGCGCTTGTCATCTTTGTTAGCTTAATGCCCACTTTGTTTGTTTGACACTAAAAATTTGATGATTAATAACTTCTAATAGTGTTAAACGTTGCAGTTGTTTCAACATTTTCAAACAAACATCTTTTATAATGTTCAAACTGTACATTCTTCTTAAGAAAAGAAGTTTTTATTCCTTTGGCCTTCTTCGTGACTTGATGTTCGTTCCTCTCATTTATGTACAGTTGAAACGAATACAGTTTGGACATTAATGCTACAATTTCCATCATTGGCACACCATTCGTTTCATCTTTAAATTTTCCCAATACTTTCTTGTTTCTGTCATAGTCGTAATTTGGATGATGCTTAGGATAATCGGAAAAGTCGAAATCATCTTTATATATAAAGGTGCGTAGATCTTCATACATGTCATTTGTTTTAATCCAGTAAATTAGTGCATCCGTATCCATATATGCAATACCAATGTTCTCTCTTCCATAATAGTTAACCATCTTCTTATAATGAAACTCGTACATATGTGTTTTTGAAATATCCAAGATTGACATTCCAAGATACAAAGGACGATCCATTTCAACTGACTTCTTGTTCATGGAAATAACAACTAGATTTTCATTAATAATTACAGATGAACCAAAGTTTGGTTGTTGCACCAATTTCTGTAATTTTACTGGATCAGTTACCAATTTGATATCCTTATGTTTTCTTTTGTTTTCCAAAGTCTTGCCAAATATTGCATTATTCATTAATTTGAAAAAATCTTTTTGAAAACTTGATGTAGCGTTGGCTCTTCTTCTTGTGTTGTTGTCGATGTAAGGTTTTAACCAACAAGATTGAGAAAATTGTAGTACTCGATTAATTTTTGTAATTCTCAATCCTAAGTCTAAAGCTTGTTGTATCATCCAGTAGTGTCCAACATATCGAGACTTGTCGGTTAAAGTCATCATTAATTTCGGCCATCTTCCAGTAGGGGAAATTTCAGTCTTTGGGAAGAAGTGGTAAATCGTAATGATGATCGTGAAGATGTTCAGGATATTCAAAATCAACATCAAAAATGTAACCAGTTTCACCATGCTTTGGTAAATCCATAATGTTTCCAATCGATTCTGGATCTATCCATTTAAAATTATCATATGGAAGGGGATTTGACATTGCCCATCCGTATAAGTTATTTGCATCGAAATAACCTAGGAATGTTGTTGGTTTTGATGCATCATAATCGGGCAGATACTTGTTATTCGCCTTAACATGTCTGGTTACACTTTGTGTCAATCCCCCTCGAACTCCTGATTCTAACATCAAAACCATATCTACATCAGTAAGAAGTTGTAATTTACAATTTGTTTCTTTCAACATGGCTTGCCATGCTAGTCCAGGTGAAGTGTATGAATGAAGAGGGTCCAATCCATATGCTGCAAAACACGTATTTCTAAATTCTTCCATTATATCACATAGTAAAGTTACATCTAATTTAACATAAAAATCTGAATATTCTCCCAATGTTCTAAATCCTAATTCGTTCCATACTCTACATGCATGATCATAGTCCTCTTGAGATATATCCATGTCGTAAAGTTTACTTTTGAATTCTTCTTTTGCTGGAAGTGATGTTTCAATTGAATTTTTCTAAACTGTCTATGTAATCATATGGGAAAACACCTTTCCGAAGTACTAGATCCAGTTTGTCGCTATTTACAATCTTCTTTGTTTCGACAAAATCTTGTTTCCTTAAATTTTCAGAAAGTTTGGACAAACTCGACGGCATAAATCGGTAGGAATCCAAGAATCTTAGTTTGACGTTTCCAACTGTTTTGGAAAACTTATGAATTTTTCTGAAGTTTCAGCCAACACATCTATTGAACCGTTGTCTCTTCCTAATTCAGGTATTATAAAATGAGCATCATACCCGCTGAGGTATGCAGAACCACAGGAATAAATAGTGGTAACGATAGCTCAAGTTGCATTTATTACAAGCAGCACCCCTATAATAACCTGTGAGGTGGTCATGATCTTTAACTTTATAATTCTCAATAGTAAAATCATTTTTGCACAAGAAACAGCGAGTTGCATTTTCATGTTGAATTTCTTCTTCTTCGTCCATCGGTTTCATTGGTACAATATTTGTATACAATCTTTGCATACTTCCAGCTATTGAATATAAGTGATCAAGAAATATTTTTTCCGCATTTTCACCACGATATACTAAAGGTTCTGAAGTTAATCCATATCTGTTTAAATGTTCTTCTGATAATGTTGATTTGACCATTAAACAAAAACTGTTTGGTTTGTGCATTTGATACTTGACACTTTTTTGAGCTTCATAATTTTCATCTTCAACAGGAACAAGTGTTGATTCAAAGTCTGCATACACAACTAGAGGGATACGGTATTGATGATGAACCTTTTCAAATGTAACAAATGCTTTGCTTTCCGAAGGTAAATTAATCTTTGCTTCATAATTATTGTTACATAACCTTTTGTGCTCTTGTAGCCATTCTCTTCCATGTACTCCATCTCGTTTAAAATTAAAACATCTCTTACAAATTAACTTTCTGTGTCGATCTTTAGAAAGCTGCCTTGTTAACAAGAGAGTCGAATTTTTTTATGTACACATAGTGAGACACATCACCTCTTGTTAGTAATAGTAGATCCGTATGATCTGGTAGCTCTTCTTTTGCCACACGTAAAGGATACACTTTGTTTGAACTATCTAATGCAAAAACATTAATAGACGTGCCAGGATTTTTCTTCTCAAATCTTGATATATCTTTTACAGAAACAGGGTATGTTATTCCTTGAAAATTGTACCTGTGTCTTTCATTTTCATATTCTTGGTTGGGTCTATGTGCATTTCGTAATACAAATTTTGATGTTATCGCATAGCGAAAACATTCGTTATCTTCATTCTTGACATTAATACAAGATTTTGTATCTTCAATTCTTTTTGGCAGAGGAATGTAACTAGATCCCATTAGTCCATATCCATGTTTGTGAACCCTTATATCTAATCCTTCAATACTTGTAAGACTCCATCCAGATCCTCTTCCTTCGTGTTCCTGAATTTTGGTTAATATTTCTTCTATACAGTTCTCAACTATTGAATCAATGTCTGAACTTTCCATGATAGTTTGGTTTTTTGTTATGAATCCTCTTGGTGATAATTCTTCTTGTACATTTATAAACCATAGCTTCTAGTAGTAAACCAAATTTAAGAAAGTTTAATCTTTTCAATTCTTCTTTTAAAGTTTTACTTATGATTGGTTTTGCTTCTCTAATAAATTCTTCTAGCTTCAAGTTTTCATTTTGAATCTTATGATGCATTACTACTTTACCAGGTAATGCAAATACTTGTAGATTCGGTAAAGTAGTTGAAGATGTTGCTGTTATTTCATCTTGTTCATCTTGTTCTTCTTGTTGTTCTTGTTGTTCTTGTTCTTGTTCTTGTTCTTGTTGTTCTTGTTTTTCTTCTGGGTTGTTGTGAATTAGTTCTTTTATGACAGTCTAATAGAATTTCATCGTGAAACGATTCCGAACATTTAACACAACTATACATGTTGAGATGTTTACTCTTCGAAATTTCGCCAAGAAATGAAATGGGCTCTCATGTTCCTCCTTTTATAACGGTTCCCCCACCACTATTTC